>JBAMBS010000349.1:0-18506 GCA_037044455.1 Zygothrica quintamaculata | reverse complement strand
TAAAACTAGCTTATCTTAAAATAACATATGCCAAACTTAAAGAACAAAGTGAAAAATGTATTTATTTATTTATTTAATGTCAACTATGAGCAGTCGAACAGAAATTGTGGTACAAATTAAAACAAATTAAAATAAATTTTTTGATTTTAAAATATTGCGGATTAAAATAAAATAAAAGTTAAATTAAAAATAAAAATATAAAATTAAATTTAAATTTAAATTTAAACTGGGAGTATTGCAAATTGAATTGAAAATGATCCAACATTTGTTGCAAATAATTGAGAAAACCAAGAAAAATCCAATTAGATCATCAGTATTTGTAAAAATATTAGGTATTGTTTGTTAGGAAGTTAAGAATTAGATTTTTATTAGCTTCTAAGTGTAATTCCGCACTGATGACTCTGTAGAGTTTGTTATAGTAAGAGCAGAGTACACTAAAACGGTCATGCAATAAGTAATTAGCAGAACACGTGTTAAGGGAGATTAAATTAAAGTTTCGTGAGAATCTAGAGGGAACACGAATGTTATTGGCCCCTTTGCCTTTTTGTGTTGTCTTTTCCCTTTCAGTAATACGACCAGCCACTATCTGTTCCACTATCTTTTCCCCTTCCACCACAGTTGCTCTAAATATTTCGTGATTAGCCAGTGCAATGTGTTTGACCACAGATCCTGGGATCCTATCCTGGTGCGTTTTTACCTGAACGCTTCTTACAGCTGTACATGAGAGCCATGGCCTCTAGTTTTCTGAGACATTCAGCTCTAAGCTCCCTGATGCCCTCGTTCCACCAGTAGACAAGTGGTCTTAGCCTACCCTTTGTTTTTCGCGGCATAGACGCGACATATACGTCTACCAGCATTGACACAAGCTCGGTAGCCATGGTTCCGCATTGCCTCTAGGAATTGCTAGCTTAATCGTCGTCTGTTCCAGGTGCTTCATATTGTATTGGGCCGATAAGCAATCGTGATCAGTGAATGGTCGCTGAACGTTTCATCGTCATTGACCGTTCAATGCTTAACCCCTACTTGCGAAGGTTTGATCCAAGGGCTGCCCTAATGGATTTACCAGACATTGAAGTAGCCAGCCACGAGTACTGGGGACTTGACACTGGCGTCGTTGACAAACAGCGCGAGTATATGCTCAATTTCCTTTACTGATTCGTTTGTCATACCACCATAACAGCTGTGTATATGGACGCCTTTGATTTTCGAGTAGACGAAGCAGCGTTTTCTGAAAGACCTCCTGTATGCTGTAGTTACCACAGAACCTTATTGCTGCCTTGACCAACGCATCATAGAGCATGCTTGGGTGTTCTCCATTGGGGACGTAGGACTCACTCAGAAGCATTATATCCGTCATGTGTTCCACTACGATCTGCAACATGAGGCTTTGCGCAGCGGAGCAGTGACTAACGTTCAGTTGGAGGGTTTAATAGGATCGTGCATGACGGCTATTTCCTCCTCGTTCGCCCGGCATTTTGGCGGACAGGCAACAGTTCGACCTGTCTCTCTCTTTGCACAAGCCTGACTTGTGCCCACATCCCAGCATCTGAAGCATATGATAGGTTTTTGCTCTTGTGCGATGGGACACTTAGACCATCCTTATGTGAGGGTGCCGGTTTTAAGCACTTTGATATCATCGTTTACGGAAGCAAAAGGGATGTCAACATTGTACCATCCCGTATCCGTCGTACACTTCGTAAGTCCTCTTTTTGGACGTAATGCCCAGGAACTGCGCAGCCACCCCAAGCAAAGGACTTCCGAAGTTACAGATTCAGATGCAGCCCGTTACAAAGCAGCATTATCCGTTTCGCGCCTGTTCTGACTTCTGTCTGAATTGCTAGCGTTTTCTGTATCCCCGCTTTAATGGAGGTTATGCACACGGTAGCTTGGCTTGTGACTTCAAGCAAGAGCTATTTCTTCTGGGCCCTACGTATGTTTTTCCCGTACGCGCTCAGGCTAAGATTTGACTTGAGTTACAAGTTACACATAGAAGTAATCATCGGGGACCCCACAAAATATATTTATATTCCTGATCAGGACGACAAGACGAGTTAATCTAGCCATGTCCGTCTGTGCGTCTGTCCATCCGTCCGTTCGTCCGTCCGTCCATCCGTCCGTATGAACGCCTGTTTCTCAGAGACTATAAGATCTAGAGCAATCAAATTTGAAATCTAGATTCGATATGCTCGTAAGTTAGACCAGTTTGTTTTCGATTTTTGATTCCTTACCTGACCACCGCAATTCGAAAAAATCAATTATTAAGCACAATTTTCAACCGATCAAATTTATTTTAGCACACATCATATTTAGACCACTCTTGATCCATGTTGTGAATCTGGAATCTGTAAGATAGATCAAATATCTCGGAAGTTATAGATCATCAATAGTGGTGTTATGGTCCCCGGGAGGGTATAGTAGTGCGAGCAAAATAAGAGCTAGAGCAACAAAATTTGGATTCTAGATTCGGGGCTCTCGTAGTCGGGTACAGTAGAAAGTCAATAACAGCTTATCATCCATCAGTTTTGCTTAATTTTTAGCCCCTTTACCTGTTTGTCTGTCCCTCCGTTCGTCCGTCCGTCCATCCGTCCGTATGAACGCCTGTGTTGATCAAAAATCTCGGAAGTTATACATCAATTAAAGTGGTGTTATGGGTCCCAGGGGGCTCTAGTAGTGCGCTCAAAATAAGAGTTAGAGCATCGAAATTCGGAACGTATATTTGTTATGTTTGTATCATATACGAGTATGTTTTAGATTTTCAAATTTCCCCTGTACCTGTACATAAAGTACCGTGATATAAAGCTGTGTGGGGGTGGGGTCTAAAAAGCGCGCGCAATGGCTAATTACGTGCAAAACTGTGTGTATGTGTGAGTATATGTATAGCTATATATGTATGCAAAGGGGCTCTCGTAGTCGGTTACACTTGACTACAGATCTCTTACTTGTTAGCCCCTTTGCCTTTTTTGTAAAAAAGAGCAAAGCGGAGCTATTGGAAATGTGCAAAATCCAAAAGTATGTAACACATAGAAATAATCATCGGAGACCCCATAAAGTATATATATTCTGAATCAGGACGACAAGACGAGTTCATCTAGCCCTGTCCGTCTGTCTGTCTGTCCTCGTCGTCGTCCGTCCGTCCGTACCGTCCGTCCGTCCGTCTGTCCGTCCGTATGAACGCCTGTTTCTCAGAGACTATAAGAGCTAGAGCAACCAAACTTGAAATCTAGATTCGTTATGTTCGTACGCTATACGAGTTTGTTTTTGATTTTTCAATTTCCTCCCCTGACCCCCGCAAATCGAAAAAAATCGATTATTAAGCACAATTTTCAACCGATCAAATTTATTTTTGGCACACATCATAATTAGACCGCTCTTGATCGATGTTGTGAATCTGGATAAGATTGATCAAAAATCTCGGAAGTTATAGATCAGCAAAAGTGGCGTTATGGGCCCCGGGGGGGTATAGTAGTGCGCGCAAAATAAGAGCTAGAGCAACGAAATTTGGACATGTAGATTTGTTATGTTCGTACGCTATACGAGTTTGTTTTTGATTTTTCAATTTCCTCCCCTGACCACCGCAATTCGAAAAAAACGATTATTAAGCACAATTTTCAACCGATCAAATTTATTTTTGGCACACATCAATATTCAGATCATTCTTGATCGATGTTGTGAATCTGGATAAGATTGATCAAAAATCGCGGAAGTTATAGATCATCAAAAGTGGCGTTATGGGCCCCGGGGGGGGGGGGGGGGGGTATAATAGCGCGCGCAAATAAGAGCTACAGCAACGAAATTTGGCATCTAGATTCGTTATGTTCGTACGCTATAGAGTTTGTTTTTGATTTTTGAATTTCCTCCCCTGACCCACGCAAATCGATAAAAACGATTATTAAGCACAATTTTCAACCGATCAAATTTATTTTTGGCACACATCATATTTAGACCATTCTTGATCGATGTTGTGAATCTGGGTAAGATTGATCTAAAATCTCGGAAGTTATACATCATCAAAAGTGGCGTAATTTGCCCCGGGGGGGTATAGTAGTGCGCGCAAAATAAGAGCTACAGCAACAAAATTTAGAACGTAGATTTATCATTTTTGTACGCTATACAAGTTTGTTCTTGATTTTTCAATTTCCTCCCCTGACCACCGCAAATCGAAACAAGTAAGAAGTCTGTAGTCGAGTGTACCCGACTACGAGAGCCCCTTTGCCTACATATACAGCCATACACACACATACTCATACATACACACAGTTCTGCACGTACTTAGCCATTGCGCGCACCTTTTAGCCCCCACGCTCCATAGCGCGGTACTTAATGTTGTATAACTTCCGTGTTTATTGTTCAAATCTAACGAAATTCACAACGTAGATGGAGAATGGTCTACTTAATATGTGTGCGTAAAAGAAATTTGATCGGTTAAAAATTGTATCTGAAAATCGATTTTTTCAAATTGCGGGGGTCAGGGAAGGAAATTGAAAAATCTAAAACAAACTCGTATAGCGTACAAACATAACAAATATACGTTCCAAATTTCGTTGCTCTAGCTCTTATTTTGCGCGCACTACTATACCCCCCCGGGGCACAAAACGCCACTTTTGCTGATCTATAACTTCCGAGATTTTTGAGCAATCTTACCCAGATTCACAACATCGATCAAAAATGGTCTAATAATGATGTGTGCCAAAAATAAATTTGATCGGTTGAAAATTGTGCTTAATAATCGTTTTTTTCGAATTGCGGGGGTCAGGGGGGAAATTGAAAAATCCAAAACAAACTTGTATAGCGTACGAACATAACAAATCTACGTTCCAAATTTCGTTGCTCTAGCTCTTATTTTGCGCGCACTACTATACCCCCCCCCGGGGCCCATAACGCCACTTTTGCTGATCTATAACTTCCGAGATTTTTGATCAATCTTACCAAGATTCACAACATCGATCAAGAATGGTCTAATAATAATGTGTGCCAAAAATAAATTTGATCGGTTGAAAATTGTGCTTAATAATCGTTTTTTTCAAATTGCGGGGGTCAGGGGGGAAATTGAAAAATCCAAACAAACTCGTATAGCGTACGAACATAACAAATCTACGTTCCAAATTTCGTTGCTCTAGCTCTTATTTTGCGCGCACTACTATACCCCTCCCGGGGCCCTTAACGCCACTTTTGCTGATCTATAACTTCCGAGATTTTTGATCAATCTTCACCAGATTCACAACATCGATCAAGAATGGTCTAATAATGATGTGTGCCAAAAATAAATTTGATCGGTTGAAAATTGTGCTTAATAATCGTTTTTTTCGATTTGCGGGGGTCAGGGGAGGAAATTCAAAAATCAAAAACAAACTTGTACAGCGTACGAACATAACGAATCTAGATTTCAAGTTTGGTTGCTCTAGCTCTTATAGTCTCTGAGAAACAGGCGTTCATACGGACGGACGGACGGACGGACGGACGGACAGAGCAGACGGACAGGGCTAGATCAACTCGTCTTGTCGTCCTGATTCAGAATATATATACTTTATGGCGTCTCCGATGATTATTTCTATGTGTTACATACTTTTGGATTTTGCACATTTCCAATAGCTCCGCTTTGCTCTTTTTTTACAAAAAGGCAAAGGGGCTAAAAAACGATTATAAGGTACAATTTTTAGCCGATAAGATTTCTTTTTCGCACACATATTAAGTAGACCATTCTTCATCTACGTTGTGAGTTTCGTTAAAATTTAACGAAAAACACGGAAGTTATACAACAATAAGTACCGCGCTATAGAGCGTGGGGGGCTAAAAGGCGCGCGCAATGGCCAAGTACGTGCAGAACTGTGTGTATGTATGAGTATGTGTGTATGGCTGTATATGTAGGCAAAGGGGCTCTCGTAGTCGGGTACACTCGACTACAGACTTCTAACTTGTTTTTAAATTATCTCTTTCTATGTCCGTATATGTTTCATCCAGAGTCCCCCAGGGCAGTCATCTGGGTCCGTTACTTTTTAATCGTTTTATCAATGATCTTCCACAAATTTTCTCTTACTCTAACATACTAATGTATGCCGATGATGTTCAGTTATATGTCACTTTTAATGACATACAATTTTCTCATTTATTGCAATCTGAACTAGACTTATTTTTTGTGTGGTGTAAATTTAATTTACTATCAACTAAACCTCTTACGTTTAATTACACTCTCGATCAGCTTTCCGTAGAGAGGCTAGATAGTGTCATGGACTTAGGAATTCTACTTGACCACAAATTAAATTTCAATGCCCATGTTGCATTTACTTTAAGTAAGGCTACTCAAACTCTAGGATTCATCATAAGATGGTCCAAAGAATTTGACGACCCTTACATAACAAAAACCATCGTCCGACCTATCTTGGAATACGGATCTTGTGTATGGTCTCCAGAATATTCGGTACATCAAGAAAGAATTGAGTCTGTGCAGAAGAAGTTTCTTCTCTTTGCTCTCCGTGCTTTAAACTTTTTTTTTTTTTTTTTATTATTATTATTATTAAGGAAGCCGAGGTCCTAAGACCTCTTTGTGTCCTTTTTATCAATAAATTAAACCCAATTGGGCGCACCGGCTAACCACTAAGGTGTAGCTTAATAAATATAATTAAATATCAAATTTGCCTTCTTCTGGGCATTCGACTTATGAGGTTATGAGGTCGACGTCTTTTTAGGCGTCGTCCTGGGCGAGTTCTAGTCAGCCTTTTGGCTAACCTATTGCTGTGGTTATTAATGCGACTATTGTAGCGACTTGAGTGAAAATTAATTTGCTGGTATGCTATGGCAACTTTCAGACTTTTACTAATTAATCTTCCATCCCTTACTAATCGCCGTATTATGCTCGGAGTGATGTTCCTACATAAATTGCTTTTAGGATTAGTAGATTCTAGTGTTATATTAAGTAATATTAATATTTGTGTTGCTTCTAGATTTTCGCGAAACTTTAACCCAATCTACCTTAACACATGTACCACTAATTACTTATTGCATGAACATTTCAGGGTACTCTGTTCTGACTATAACAAGCTCTACAGAGTTATCAGTACGGAATTACCCTTAGAAACTAACAAAAATTTAATTCTTAACTTTTTAACTAATAATAATTAACATCGTTTCTAATACTTATGATCTAAACTTAGTATAATTATATATTTTTAACGAATTTAGATTCCAAATTTCGTTGCTCTAGCTCTTATTTTGTGCGCACTACCTAACCCCCGCTGGGCACATAACGCCAATTTTTATGATGTATAACTTCCGAGTTTTTTGATCAATGTTACCCAGATTCACAATGTTAATCAAAATTAGTCTAACTATGATGTGTGCCAAAAAGAAAATCCATCGGTTGAAAATTGAGCTTAATAATCGTTTTTTTTTTCAGGGGATGAAACTTAAAAATCTAAAACAAACTCGTATAGCGTACGAAAATTACAAATCTAAGTTTTAAATAGGGTTGCTCTAGCTCTTATAGTCTCTGAGAAACAGTTGTTCATACAGACGTACAGGCGGACGGACGGACAGACGGACAGACGGACTTGGCTGGATCAACACTTATTGTCGTCCTGATTAAGAATATATATACTTTATGGGGTTTTCGATGATGATTTCTATGTGTTACATACTTTTGGATTTTGCACATTTACATTAGCTTCGCTTTGCTCTTTTTTAGGGCAATGGGACAAAAAAGCAAGAAAATTAATAAGAGTAATCCCATAGGTTCATCATAAATGACATTGCCTTTAATTATTCTTATCATGTTGACAAACGGAAACCAAGTAAATTCAGGATAGTTTGAAATAATACCGATTGTAAGTAACAATGGTTACGTACTCTTCGAAACAAGTACATTTCAAATTAAAGGTTAATTTGAATACCACTGTTTTGTAGTAAAACTAACTTATGTTAAAATAACATATGCCAAACTTAAAGAACAAAGTGAAAAATGTATTTATTTATTTATTTAATGTCAACTATGAGCAGTCGAACAGAAATTGTGGTACAAATTAAAACAAATTAAAATAAATTTTTTGATTTTAAAATATTGCGGATTAAAATAAAATAAAAGTTAAATTAAAAATAAAAATATAAAATTAAATTTAAATTTAAATTTAAACTGGGAGTATTGCAAATTGAATTGAAAATGATCCAACATTTGTTGCAAATAATTGAGAAAACCAAGAAAAATCCAATTAGATCATCAGTATTTGTAAAAATATTAGGTATTGTTTGTTAGGAAGTTAAGAATTAGATTTTTATTAGCTTCTAAGTGTAATTCCGCACTGATGACTCTGTAGAGTTTGTTATAGTAAGAGCAGAGTACACTAAAACGGTCATGCAATAAGTAATTAGCAGAACACGTGTTAAGGGAGATTAAATTAAAGTTTCGTGAGAATCTAGAGGGAACACGAATGTTATTGGCCCCTTTGCCTTTTTGTAAAAAAGAAGCAAAGCGGAGCTAATGGAATTGTGCAAAATCCAAAGTAATAAGAAATAATCATCGGAGACCCCATAAAGTATATATATTCATGATCAGGACGATAAGACGAGTCGATCTAGCCATGTCCGTCTGTCCGTCCGACCGTCTGTCCGTCCGCCCGTCTGTCCGTCCGTCCGTCTGTCCGTCCGTCCGTCTGTCCGTCGGTCCGTCTCTATGAACGTCTGTTTCTCAGAAACTATAAGAGCTAGAGCACCCAAATTATTTTCGTACGTTATAAAAGTTTGTTATTGATTTTCAAAGTTCCACCTATGCACAAAAGTGGTTTTATGGGCCCCGTGTGGGATGGGGGGGGGGGGGGGGTTAAAGTAGTGCGGACAAAACAAGAACTAGACCAACGAAATTTGAAACATAGATTTGTTATGTTCGTACGCTCTACGAGTTTGTTTTAGATTTTCGAATTTCCTCCCCTGACCGCCGCAATTTCGAAAAATCGATTATAAGGTACAATTTTTAACCGATAAAATTTATTTTTCGCACACATATTAAGTAGACCATTTTTCATCTACGTTGTGAATTTCGCTAAATTTGACGTTTAATTTGCGCTGGCACTAGTATGCTGTCTTTTCCCTTTCGGTAATACGACTAGCCACTATCTTTTCCACCTTGTGGAAAACACCCCTTCCACCACAGTTGCTCTAAATATTTCGCGATTAGCCAGTGCAATGTGTTTGACCACAGATCCTGGGATCCTATCCTGGTGCGTTTTTACCTGAACGCTTCTTACAGCTGTACATGAGAGCCATGGCCTCTAGTTTTCTGAGACATTCAGCTCTAAGCTCCCTGATGCCCTCGTTCCACCAGTAGACAAGTGGTCTTAGCCTACCCTTTGTTTTTCGCGGCATAGACGCGACATATACGTCTACCAGCATTGACACAAGCTCGGTAGCCATGGTTCCGCATTGCCTCTAGGAATTGCTAGCTTAATCGTCGTCTGTTCCAGGTGCTTCATATTGTATTGGGCCGATAAGCAATCGTGATCAGTGAATGGTCGCTGAACGTTTCATCGTCATTGACCGTTCAATGCTTAACCCCTACTTGCGAAGGTTTG
This sequence comes from Zygothrica quintamaculata, assembly GCA_037044455.1. Classification (NCBI taxonomy): domain Eukaryota; kingdom Metazoa; phylum Arthropoda; class Insecta; order Diptera; family Drosophilidae; genus Zygothrica; species Zygothrica quintamaculata. The sequence continues at coordinate 8,952 of JBAMBS010000349.1, read as the reverse complement.
ATCCAAGGGCTGCCCTAATGGATTTACCAGACATTGAAGTAGCCAGCCACGAGTACTGGGGACTTGACACTGGCGTCGTTGACAAACAGCGCGAGTATATGCTCAATTTCCTTTACTGATTCGTTTGTCATACCACCATAACAGCTGTGTATATGGACGCCTTTGATTTTCGAGTAGACGAAGCAGCGTTTTCTGAAAGACCTCCTGTATGCTGTAGTTACCACAGAACCTTATTGCTGCCTTGACCAACGCATCATAGAGCATGCTTGGGTGTTCTCCATTGGGGACGTAGGACTCACTCAGAAGCATTATATCCGTCATGTGTTCCACTACGATCTGCAACATGAGGCTTTGCGCAGCGGAGCAGTGACTAACGTTCAGTTGGAGGGTTTAATAGGATCGTGCATGACGGCTATTTCCTCCTCGTTCGCCCGGCATTTTGGCGGACAGGCAACAGTTCGACCTGTCTCTCTCTTTGCACAAGCCTGACTTGTGCCCACATCCCAGCATCTGAAGCATATGATAGGTTTTTGCTCTTGTGCGATGGGACACTTAGACCATCCTTATGTGAGGGTGCCGGTTTTAAGCACTTTGATATCATCGCTTACGGAAGCAAAAGGGATGTCAACATTGTACCATCCCGTATCCGTCGTACACTTCGATAGTCCTCTTTTTGAACGTAATGCCCAGGAACTGCGCAGCCACCCCAAGCAAAGGACTTCCGAAGTTACAGATTCAGATGCAGCCCGTTACAAAGCAGCATTATCCGTTTCGCGCCTGTTCTGACTTCTGTCTGACTTGCTAGCGTTTTCTGTATCCCCGCTTTAATGGAGGCTATGCACACGGTAGCTTGGCTTGTGACCTCAAGCAAGAGCTATTTCTTCTGGGCCCTACGTATGTTTTTCCCGTACGCGCTCAGGCTAAGATTTGACTTGAGTTTCCAAAGCATATCTGTTGGAAGCAACACCACAGTTGGAATCTATGATTTTCTCCGGCTTGTAGCGCACTTTCTTTTTTGATCTGAATTACATTCTAGGTCAGTTAGCGTCTTTGTGGGATACTGCTGGTGTGAATGTATGTTTGCCATCAGCTATACATTGCCTCTATTCTTAGGCCTACGCTTATTGTCCCGTATCTGCCGAGTCTACTTTAGTCCTTTTCCCAAAAAAAAATAGCAAAGCGGACCTAATAGAAATGTGGAAAATCCAAAAGTATGTAACACATAGAAGTAATCATCGGGGACCCCATAAAATATATATATTCTTGATCAGGACGACAAGACGAGTTAATCTAGCCATGTCCGTCTGTGCGTCTGTCCATCCGTCCGTCTGTTCGTTTGTCCGTCCGTATGAACGCCTGTTTCTCAGAGACTATAAGAGCTAGAGCAATCAAATTTGAAATCTAGATTCGATATGCTCGTAAGTTAGACCAGTTTGTTTTAGATTTTTGACCTCACCTGACCCCCGCATTTCGAAAAAAACGATTATTAATCACAATTTTCTACCGATTATTTTTTTTTCTTTTTGGCACAAATGATAATAAATTTCTATTATTAACCTATGTTGTGAATTTCGTTAAGATTGATCAAAATACTCGAAAGTTATACATCATTTTCTATACCATTTGTGTTTCTGTGCTGTAACTTGGGACCACCTTACTTTGCGCTTCGTCAATTGCCAGCAATTTAGGACTAACTGAAACTAGTTCAGCTACCGGCCCCTTACTTTCTCTTGTGATGTGGCGTTGTGTCTCTAACGCTGTAAGCAGAGCGCCAATCCGTTCCCGCATGCTTTCAAGTAAGCTCCTTAGATCTCCATTTAACACCACAGTGAACAACTCCAATGGGCGAAGTGGCAAATCTGAGGATGACCTTAAGCCCGATATCTGAGTCGGTTAATGTTTTGCAGTGTTCGATGTTGAGGAGGCCAAGCTTATCACCTGTCCAACACAGCGGTCGCTGGATAACGACGACTGGTGGCCCGCTCTCTTACCCCCGTCTTACACTAGGTTCCCGACTCCTTGCCCCATAAGAGCACACCATACTTGGGTGAATTTCTCAAGTACTCAAGTGATGCTTTAATGAGAAGCTGCACTGTGTCCTCTTATTTTCTCTCCAACTTAAGGCAACTCCAATTTCTAACAACGTACTGAGGAAACTTTCCACTATGCAATGTGGGAGCGTTTACAATGTCAATCGTAAATAAGGCCTGTAGCAAATATTTAATATGCTCTGAGTTGATTGCTGCTTTAACATCACAGTTTATTGTTTTGGTCTTGTGGAAAATGTTCACAAGCTGAATAATTGAAACAGCAGCTGCTATAGGCTGTGTAATACAAAATTTTAAAACTGATGAATGCAAGTTTAAAACTGTTTTTTGTCGGCTATGAATATCAATATGCATAATTTTAAACGTATACGATGGTATCAGAATTATTCCGATAGCTAAGATATTTTAGCTAAATATTTTCTTGTGCGGCCCTGAAAGCACGACCGTGTTCTGATATAACTATTACCCTTTGTTCGGTCATGTACATACGTTAAGATGTGAAGGCTGCAATAATTTGCAATCACAAAGTCTGGTTTCACCAGCCGGCTTCAGCTATCAAGGTGCTTACTCATCGTCTGTGAGAAATATATGGCTTCGCATATTCTCTCGGAATAGCAAAAACGTGCAAGTCAAAAGAAACTGCGCTTCTTTCAAAACAATTTGATTTCTAAAGCCATTGAGCGGCTTATCTGTGGCTTCTTCTGGCACTAGTATGCTGTCTTTTCCCTTTCGGTATTGCGACTAGCCACTATCTTTTCCACCTTGTGGAAAACACCCCTTCCACCACAGTTGCTCTAAATATTTCGCGATTAGCCAGTGCAATGTGTTTGACCACAGATCCTGGGATCCTATCCTGGTGCGTTTTTACCTGAACGCTTCTTACAGCTGTACATGAGAGCCATGGCCTCTAGTTTTCTGAGACATTCAGCTCTAAGCTCCCTGATGCCCTCGTTCCACCAGTAGACAAGTGGTCTTAGCCTACCCTTTGTTTTTCGCGGCATAGACGCAACATATACGTCTACCAGCATTGACACAAGCTCGGTAGCCATGGTTCCGCATTGCCTCTAGGTATTGCTAGCTTAATCGTCGTCTGTTCCAGGTGCTTCATATTGTATTGGGCCGATAAGCAATCGCGATCAGTGAATGGTCGCTGAACGTTTCATCGTCATTGACCGTTCAATGCTTAACCCCTACTTGCGAAGGTTTGATCCAAGGGCTGCCCTAATCGATTTACCAGACATTGAAGTCGCTAGCCACGACAACAAGGGACTTTACACTAGCGTCGTTGACAAACAGCGCGATTATATGCTCAATTTCCTTTACTGATTCGATTGTCATACCACCATAACAACTGTGCATTTTGATTTTCGAGTAGACGAAGCAGCGTTTTCTGAAAGACCTCCTGTATGCTGTAGTTACCACAGAACCTTATTGCTGCCTTGACCAACGCATCATAGAGCATGCTTGGGTGTTCTCCATTGGGGACGTAGGACTCACTCAGAAGCATAATATCCGTCATGTGTTCCACTGCGATCTGCAACATGAGGCTTTGCGCAGCGGAGCAGTGACTAACGTTCAGTTGGAGGGTTTAATAGGATCGTGCATGACGGCTATTTCCTCCTCGTTCGCCCGTTTGAAGGTGGGACACGAAAAATAACCTCTCCGGCATTTTGGCGGCAAAGCACAGTCAATGGCCCTGTGTCCCCGTTAACTGCACCTCAGGCAACAGTTCGACCTGTCTCTCTCTTTGCACAAGCCTGACTTGTGCCCACATCCCAGCATCTGAAGCATATGATAGGTTTTTGCTCTTGTGCGATGGGACACTTAAACGTTATTTGGGGGTGCCGGTTTTAAGCACTTTGATATCATCGCTTATGGAAGCAAAAGGGATGTCAACATTGTACCATCCCGTATCCGTCGTACACTTCGTAAGTCCTCTTTTTGGACGTAATGCCCAGGAACTGCGCAGCCACCCCAAGCAAAGGACTTCCGAAGTTACAGATTCAGATGCAGCCCGTTACAAAGCAGCATTATCCGTTTCGCGCCTGTTCTGACTTCTGTCTGACTTGCTAGCGTTTTCTGTATCCCCGCTTTAAAGGAGGCTATGCACACGGTAGCTTGGCTTGTGACTTCAAGCAAGAGCTATTTCTTCTGGGCCCTACGTACGTTTTTCCCGTACGCACTCAGGCTAAGATTTGACTTGAGTTTCCAAAGCGTATCTGTTGGAAGCAGCACCACAGTTGGAATCTATGATTTTCTCCGGCTTGTAGCGCAGTTTCTTTTTTGATCTGAATTACATGGGGGTGTAGTAGTGCGCGCAAAATAAGAGCTAGAGCAACAAAATTTGGAATCAAGATTCGGGGCTCTCGTAGTCGGGTACAGTAGAAACTGAATAACAGCTTATCATCCATCAGTTTTGCTTATTTTTTAGCCCCGTTGCCTGTTTGTCTGTCTGTCTGTCCGTCCGACCATGAACGCCTGTGTTGATCAAAAATCTCGGAAGTTATACATCAATCAAAGTGGTGTAATGGGTCCCGGGGGGCTCTAGTAGTGCCCTCAAAATAAGAGTTAGAGCAACAAAATTCGGAACGTAGATTTGTTATGTTTGTATGATATACGAGTATGTTTTAGATTTTCAAATTTCCCCTGACCACCGCAATTCAAAAAAATCAATTATAAGGCACAATTTTCAACCGATAAAATTTTCTTTTGGCAAAAAGATTGTTTTAATTTACGATGCGAGTTTCGTTAATGTTGAACAATAAACACGGAAGTTATACAACATAATGTACCGTGATATAAAACTGTGTGGGGGTGGGGTCTAAAAGGCGCGCGCAATGGCTAATTACGTGCAAAACTGTGTGTATGTGTGAGTATATGTATAGCTATATATGTATGCAAAGGGGCTCTCGTAGTCGGGTACACTTGACTACAGATCTCTTACTTGCTTTTAAATTATCTCTTTCTATGTCCGTATATGTTTCATCCGGAGTCCCCCAGGGCAGTCATCTGGGTCCGTTACTTCTTAATCTTTTTATCAATGATCTTCCACAAATTTTCTCTTACTCTAACATACTAATGTATGCCGATGATGTTCAGTTATATGTCACTTTTAATGACATACAATTTTCTCATTTATTGCAGTCTGAACTAGACTTATTTTTTGTGTGGTGTAAATTTAATTTACTTCAACTAAACTGCTGTAAGTGTAAGGTCATGTCATTTTTTCGAGGCATACCTCTTACGTTCAATTGCACTCTTGATCAGAAAATAAATTTCAATGCGCATGTTGGATTTACTTTAAGTAAGGCTACTCAAACTCTAGGATTCATCAAAAGATGGTCCAAAGAATTTGACGACCCTTACATAACAACAACACTTTATACTGCAATCGTCCGACCTATCTTGGAATACGGATCTTGTGTATGGTCTCCACAATACTCGGTACACCAAGAAAGAATTGAGTCTGTGCAGAAGAAGTTTCTTCGCTTTGCTCTTCGTGCTTTAAATTTTTTTTTTTTTTTTTTTTTTATTATTATTAAGGAAGCCGAGGTCCTAAGACCTCTTTGTGTCCTTTTTATCAATAAATTAAACCCAATTGGGCGCACCGGCTAACCACTAAGGTGTAGCTTATTAAATATAATTAAATATCAAATTTGCCTCCTTCTGGGCATTCGACTTATGAGGTTATGAGGTCGACGTCTTTTTAGGCGTCGTCCTGGGCGAGTTCTAGTCAGCCTTTTGCCTAACCTATTGCTGTGGTTATTAATGCGACTATTGTAGCGACTTGAGTGAATATTAATTTGCTGGTATGCTATGGCAACTTTCAGACTTTTACTAATTAATCTTCCATCCCTTACTAATCGCCGTATTATGCTCGGAGTGATGTTCCTACATAAATTGCTTTTAGGATTAGTAGATTCTAGTGTTATATTAAGTAATATTAATATTTGTGTTGCTTCTAGATTTTCGCGAAACTTTAACCCAATCTACCTTAACACATGTACCACTAATTACTTATTGCATGAACATTTCAGGGTACTCTGTTCTGACTATAACAAGCTCTACAGAGTTATCAGTACGGAATTACCCTTAGAAACTAACAAAAATTTAATTCTTAACTTTTTAACTAATAATAATTAACATCGTTACTAATACTTATGATCTAAACTTAGTATAATTATATATTTTTAACGAATTTAGATTCCAAATTTCGTTGCTCTAGCTCTTATTTTGTGCGCACTACCTAACCCCCGCTGGGCACATAACGCCAATTTTTATGATGTATAACTTCCGAGTTTTTTGATCAATGTTACCCAGATTCACAATGTTAATCAAAATTAGTCTAACTATGATGTGTGCCAAAAAGAAAATCATCGGTTGAAAATTGAGCTTAATAATCGTTTTTTTTTTCAGGGGATGAAACTTAAAAATCTAAAACAAACTCGTATAGCGTACGAAAATTACAAATCTAAGTTTTAAATAGGGTTGCTCTAGCTCTTATAGTCTCTGAGAAACAGTTGTTCATACAGACGTACAGGCGGACGGATGGACAGACGGACAGACGGACTTGGCTGGATCAACACTTATTGTCGTCCTGATTAAGAATATATATACTTTATGGGGTTTTCGATGATGATTTCTATGTGTTACATACTTTTGGATTTTGCACATTTACATTAGCTTCGCTTTGCTCTTTTTTAGGGCAATGGGACAAAAAAGCAAGAAAATTAATAAGAGTAATCCCATAGGTTCATCATAAATGACATTGCCTTTAATTATTCTTATCATGTTGACAAACGGAAACCAAGTAAATTCAGGATAGTTTGAAATAATACCGATTGTAAGTAACAATGGTTACGTACTCTTCGAAACAAGTACATTTCAAATTAAAGGTTAATTTGAATACCTCTGTTTTGTAGTAAAACTAACTTATGTTAAAATAACATATGCCAAACTTAAAGAACAAAGTGAAAAATGTATTTATTTATTTATTTAATGTCAACTATGAGCAGTCGAACAGAAATTGTGGTACAAATTAAAACAAATTAAAATAAATTTTTTGATTTTAAAATATTGCGGATTAAAATAAAATAAAAGTTAAATTAAAAATAAAAATATAAAATTAAATTTAAATTTAAATTTAAACTGGGAGTATTGCAAATTGAATTGAAAATGATCCAACATTTGTTGCAAATAATTGAGAAAACCAAGAAAAATCCAATTAGATCATCAGTATTTGTAAAAATATTAGGTATTGTTTGTTAGGAAGTTAAGAATTAGATTTTTATTAGCTTCTAAGTGTAATTCCGCACTGATGACTCTGTAGAGTTTGTTATAGTAAGAGCAGAGTACACTAAAACGATCATGCAATAAGTAATTAGCAGAACACGTGTTAAGGGAGATTAAATTAAAGTTTCGTGAGAATCTAGAGGGAACACGAATGTTATTGGCCCCTTTGCCTTTTTGAAAAAAAGAAGCAAAGCGGAGCTAATGGATTTGTGCAAAGTCCAAAGTAATAAGAAATAATCATCGGAGACCCCATAATGTATATATATTCATGATCAGGACGACAAGACGAGTCGATCTAGCCATGTCCGTCTGTCCGTCCGCCCGTCTGTCCGTCCGCCCGTCTGTCCGTCCGCCCGTCTGTCCGTCCGCCCGTCTGTCCATCCGTCCGTCTGTCCGGCTGTCGGTCTGTCCGTCGGTCCGTCTCTATGAACGTCTGTTTCTCAGAAACTATAAGAGCTGGAGCAACCAAATTTGAAACCACCTGAGTGTACCCGACTACGAGAGCCCCTTTGCCTACATATACAGCCATACACACACATACTCATACATACACACAGTTCTGCACGTACTTGGCCATTGCGCGCGCCTTTTAGCCCCCCACGCTCTATATCGCGGTACTTAATGTTGTATGACTTCCGTGTTTATTGTTCAATTTTAACGAAATTCACAACTTAGATGAAGAATGGTCTACTTAATATGTGTGGGTAAAAGAAATTTGATCGGCTAAAAATTGTATCTGAAAATCGTTTTTTTCAAATTGCAGGAAATTGAAAATTCTAAAACAAACTCGTATAGCGTACAAACATAACAAATCTACGTTCCAAATTTCGTTGCTCTAGCTCTTATTTTGCGCGCGCTACTATACCCCCCCGGGGCCCATAACACCACTTTAGATGATGTATAACTTCCGAGATTTTAGATTAATCTTACCCAAATTCACAAGATCGATCAAGAGTGATCTAATTATGATGTGTGCCAAAAATACATTTGATCGGTTGAAAATTGTGCTTAATAATCTATTTTTTCGAATTGCGGCGGTCAGGGGAGGAAATTGAAAAATCAAAAACAAACTTGTACAGCGTACGAACATAACGAATCTAGATTTCAAGTTTGGTTGCTCTAGCTCTTATAGTCTCTGAGAAACAGGCGTTCATACGGACGAACCGACGGACGGACGGACAGTCAGATGGACAGCTCTAGATCAACTCGTCTTGTCGTCCTGATTGAGAATATATATACTTTATGGGGTTTCCGATGATTATTTCTATGTGTTACATACTTTTGGATTTTGCATATTTCCAATAGCTGCGCTTTGCTCTTTTTTATAAAAAGGCAAAAGGGCTAACAACTCAGAAATCCGTAGTCGAGTGTACCCGAGTACGAGAGCCCCTTTGCCTACATATACAGCCATACACACACATACTCATACATACACACAGTTCTGCACGTACTTAGCTATTGCGCGCACCTTTTAGCCCCCACGCTCTTTAGCACGGTCTTAATGTTGTATAACTTCCGTGTTTATTGTTTAATCTTAACAAAATTATCAACGTAGACAAGGAATTGTCAAGTTAATATGTGTGCGAAAAGAAATTTGATCGGTTAAAAATTG
>JBAMBS010000348.1:65000-107224 GCA_037044455.1 Zygothrica quintamaculata | reverse complement strand
CAATGCAGAAGTAACTATCATGCGCTTAAAAACTACTCTTATGTTTCTTAATACAAATTATCATCCATTCAACGCCATCTAGCGTGGACTGGACAAACGTTAGGAGCACAACGCGAGATACATGCAGAGACTTAGTCCATCTGATTTTTGCTCTATTGAACTACTTGTTATGAATAAAATTATTAGTGAAATTTGTTTGAAACACATAAATGGAACATAGCAAAAAAGGACAGAGCTGAAAAGAAGACTATGAACGACTTGTGTACACTTTGGAAGAGTTTATAGAAGAACAAGACTCCATATGCAGTAAAAGTTCTCTCAGGCGGACTGCGACCGTTGAACATTCTTTATCCGCTTACGAATAGTGTTATTGTTTAGAGTATTGTTTGTTTAGAGTATTATATATATATTGAAATCTATATAAAAATCTATATATAGAGTTAGAAGTATCGCTTAATACAAATACAAATAGCTGTATTCGTATAGGTAGGCAATTGAGATTTATAGATATAATTCTATTCAGAGTAATACTTTGCATTGAAATAGAAATAAAATCTGTATTAAATAAAACAAGAATATATATATATTATATATTAAATTATAAATTATATATATATATGTTTTTTTATTCTTAGTTAAATTATATTTCTTGAAGAATATATCTAGTATATATCTACTAATTAAGTTTACTTTTCAGTCTCTGTCTTAGCAGCAGAATTGTAAAGATGAATGTAAAATGCCATTCAGCTGTGTTTAAATAAACGGAAAATATGTTATGACAAGTTAACTTAATTAGATAATCTCCGAGTCGTTCTGCAATTAAAGTAATTTGTAAGCAACGGTAAGAATACTCCAGCATACGACAAGCGGCAAGCAAGGACGAAGGAACTCAAAGCGCAATGTTCAAACTCAATCAACTGTGTTAAAATTCTCAGCGCGTAATGATAATACTCTTTCAGTTTCATACGGCAAGCGGACATAGCAAGGACTGTAAGTGAACTGCAAACTGCTTGCGGTTTTGTTGCGGGCGTCAATCTTTGGCTGGTTTAGTTATAGCCATATCTGCAAGTGCACAGTGATAATATGCCATGGCATAAAATGTCATTAGAGCAAGGTCATGACATACAAAGGACTAAGCAGATGAATACGAAAACAGAATGCGGTCTATGTACGACTGGATGCAAGGACATCAATTATGGTTGAAGCAAAGTCAATAGCCATAATTGCATTTAGTGCCAGTATGACTATGACCATGGCAAGTGGAAATCTAATTTACGACCGCAAGGTAAAGCAAACTTACTAAACGGTTATCAATAACCAGATGTATACAAGGACTTCAAGGAATGAAGACAGATACATTTGCATACTAGATGCATAGGACATCAATCTATCTACTAATAGCAGAGTCAATTGCAGCTTTAATTACTATTTAGGCACATTTATTTTGAAAGCTTGATTCAAAATTAATCAAGTGGAATTATCAAATTAACGCACCGTTAAGCTTTTTGCAATGATTCAAACTTTTCTAGATTCGGAGACGTAAATCGATAACCAGTTGTATTTAAGTGCCTTTGCCAGCCATTGAAACAGGACAAAGGGTGGTATAGGGAAGTGTAAACGGACAAGTCTGCCACAGGTAGCAGACGATGCTAGCTTTAATGTCCGTATGCTTGAAGTCCTGTTTCTCAGGGAAGAGCTACAGCAACCAAATTTGGAAAGATTAATTTTCGTACAGTTATCACAGGATTACTAAGCAATAGTCAGGGTCTGTCCTGCAAGTGTATTCAAGACCCTTCTGGACTGTCGGTTATCTGACGTAAATCGGAATCTCGACTCCTATTTTAGAAGCAACTAACAAATGCCTTCGCATTTGAAACTAGGAAAAGGGTGGTACGGGAAATGTACATGGACATTAACGTTCAATGTAACAGGTAAGTTCGATCTTAGCTTGATGTCCGATGCGCCTTAGTCAAAAATCCACTGCTTCTCATGGCCGAAGAGAATCCGACAATGCAACTAAGCATTGGGAAAGCCTTTCCATAAGCGCACAGTTCCTCCACTAGGATTACTAAGCATAGCTCAGCGTGCTGTCCGTGAACGCTGTAAGACAATCTGTGTATTTCTGTTTCAGCCGTCTATTGCCAGACCCATCTACGCCTCCGGTTTTACTCAATATTGTAGTAATGAAAGTCTGGCAAAGGTGTTCTTGTAATGGCAATGAACATTTATCCTGTTAAATGGTATTTTATGCCTGTTAATGATCCATGTTACATTACCATTACAAGAACACCTTTTACAACTTTCGTACAAAATATTGATAAAAACGAAGGCGTACCTGGGTCTGGCAAAATATGGCTGACAAGAAAGGCACAGATATCAGAAGCGTCAACTGAAGCAATGATAGCTATGAATAGCATTTTAGTGGAGGAATGGCGCTTTGGAAAGGCATTCAATGCTTAGTTACATTTTCGGATTCTCTTTGGCCATTAAAGTAGTAATTTTTGACTAAGGTATATTGAAAATCAAATTAAGAAGAAATTAAAAAAAAATTAAATGTTAATGTAAATGTAAATTAAAAGTAAAAAAAATTTAAAAGTTTAAATGCGATGCATTTGTTAGTTTCTTCTACAATATGAGTCCGGATACGAATATATAATAGACGGTAAACAGTACACAATTGTCTTACACACTTCAGGACAGACCCTGACTATGCTTAGTAATCCTGTGAAACTGTACGAAAATAAATCTTTCCCAATTTTGTTGCTGTAGTTCTTCCCTGAGAAACAGGATTTCAAGCACACGGACATAGCTAGATCGACTTACCTGTTACATACTTTTCCATTTACATTTCCCTTACCACCCTTTTCCTATTTCAAAGGAAGGCAAAGGCACTAAAAAAAATAGTTTCGATTTACGTCTCCGAATCTAGAAAATTTGAATCATTGCAAAAAGATTAATATTGCTTTAATTTGATAATAAAAATTAATTAATTTTGAAAAAGCTTTCAAAATAAATGTACTTAAATAGAAATTAAAGCTGCATGTCTGCTATTGTGGTAGATTGTGTTTATACTTAATATATAAATTTGTCTGTTTTAATTCCTTGAAGTCCTTAAATACAACTGGTTATTGATAATCGTTTAAAAAGTTTGCTTTACTTACGGTCGTAAATTAGATTTCCACTTGAAATAATCAAGTCAATTGGCCTAAAAGTAATTATTGCAATTGACTTTGCTTTAGTTATAATTGATGTCCTTGCATCTAGTTGTATATAGACTTCATTTTTTTTTTTGTATTATCTGCTTAGTCCTTTGTAAGCATTACCTTGCTCTAATTACATTTTATGCCATGGCATATTATACTGTCACTTGCAATATGGCTATAACTAAACCAACCAAAGAAGACGCCCACAACAAAACCGCAAACAGTTTTCATTCATTTACAGTTTTATATGTCTGAAAGCCAAATGAAAAAGAAAAAAAATTATCATTTGCACTGAGAATTTTAACACAGTTGATTGAGTTTGAACATTGCGCTTTGAGTTCCTTCGTCCTTGCTTGCCGCTTGTCGTATGCTGGAGTATTCTTACCGTTGCTTACAAATTACTTTAATTGCAGAACGACTCGGAGATTATCTAATTAAGTTAACTTGTCATAACATATTTTCCGTTTATTTAAACACAGCTGAATGGCATTTTACATTCATCTTTACAATTCTGCTGCTAAGACAGAGACTGAAAAGTAAACTTAATTAGTAGATATATACTAGATATATTCTTCAAGAAATATAATTTAACTAAGAATAAAAAAACATATATATATATAATTTATAATTTAATATATAATATATATATATTCTTGTTTTATTTAATACAGATTTTATTTCTATTTCAATGCAAAGTATTACTCTGAATAGAATTATATCTATAAATCTCAATTGCCTACCTATACGAATACAGCTATTTGTATTTGTATTAAGCGATACTTCTAACTCTATATATAGATTTTTATATAGATTTCAATATATATATTATACTCCAAACAAACATCACGTACAGGTTAACACTATTCGTAAGCGGATAAAGAATGTTCAACGGTCGCAGTCCGCCTGAGAGAACTTTTACTGCATATGGAGTCTTGTTCTTCTATAAACTCTTCCAAAGTGTACACAAGTCGTTCATAGTCTTCTTTTCAGCTCTGTCCTTTTTTGTTATGTGCCATTTTTGTGTTTCAAACAAATTTCACTAATAATTTTATTCATAACAAGTAGTTCAATAGAGCAAAAATCAGATGGACTTAGTCTCTGCATGTATCTCGCGTTGTGCTCCTAATGTTTGTCCAGTCCACGCTAGATGGCGTTGAATGGATGATAATTTGTATTAAGAAACATAAGAGTAGTTTTTAAGCGCATGATAGGTACTTCTGCATTGACGTGATAAGTAACGGATCTCTCTCGCAATAAAGGATTACTATCTAATCCTATCTATGGCGAATGATTTGACAGATAAAGAATTGGCCTCAGAAGAAGTTTGCCTCATGTGAGAGACTTCATGAAATTACCTTCAAAATAGCAAAAAACTATCAAGCATAAGGATAAATCTGATCATTTTAACTCTGGTTAATAACGCCTTCAATTTTATGCAAATATAATGGATAACTTTAAACTATTTTATAGAAGTTTATTATCAGATAAGGTTTTTCATTTAATATTCTATAAAATAAATATTGCAGATATAAAATAAAGCTTTATATATTGAATTTATTTAATTTATATTTTACTTAATTTATTTTCAGTTCTATAAGTAGCTATGAAATTGATATTTACTGTGCTAACATTAAGTCTCAGCTAAAGCAAGTTTAGTTTAGCGATTAGCTGCATTGATGATAATCAAGGTAAGAGTTGGATAAATGGGACACATTATATAGTTATTTCCTTAACTTAATAAATATACAGTAATCAACAGATATCCTATAAATATATATATATATAATTTTACTAAAACACTGAATAAAACAATTCTTTAAGCAGAAGTTAGACTTCAAAAATTCTTAACAAAATGTCCTCATTTCACTTGCTAAAAGGATTGCTGCATTTTCTATAGAAAAAATATTTATATTTATTTAAAAATGGTACTTTACGCTATACCCTATAGAGCATTTAATACAGGGTATGCCATAAGTCAAGTTGTATTTATCTTTAAGTTTTATATACTATATATATTTTTAAGGACCCCAAATATATATACAACATGCAGAATGAACGAAGTTAGTAGTTTGTTTTTTGGCAGAAGGCACGCACACAAGTTGAAATAAGAAACACTTTATGAAATATATATCAGGCGTAGTAAACTTTTTGTTACCACTGTATATTAGAAGCTGCCGCCGCAGAGTGGCTTTTTATAATTTCCTAAATAAACTTTGTGTACAGATTGGCCAACCAGTTTTAGTCTAAACCATTTACGACTAAAAAGGGGAATATAATATTGTAGTCTAAATATAAACATTGACGTGACTGCGTGGTGCCACTGGAATTGGATAAATAACATATATATATATACATGTATATACATATATGTATGTATATATGGGAGTGTCTGTGTGGTCGTTCTATATATTTCTGTTTATGTTTTGTATGAGACGCGGGCATTTTAAAGCGACAAGCGAAAAAGGGTTCAATTTAATGCAGACTCTACTTCTCCCTCTCTTTCTTCATCTCTTTTTCTTTCTAACCCTTTGTCTACTATCAAGTTCCAGCAACATGCCCAGACATACACATACACACACACACACACGCACTTACACATAGTCACCTCTTACTGTTGCCTGCTGCTGGCCCAACATAAGCATATTAGGTGGTTTCGTTCTATGCTAGTGTGTAGCGGAGGGAGGGGTTTTGGTCTATGGGGAACGTTGGGGGGGAGGTTGGCTCACTAAAACGTGATGTTGAATCCAATGTGATGCTCAAGCGTGTGAAAATACCAGAAAGACGTGTTGCCATCAAATGGTTTCAATGGCGGCCACTGGCGCGTCATTTTAGCCCACTTCATTCAGGCCAAAAGCATTGCCAATATTATTCCCTCCCCCCTCAAAAAAAATGAAACCAGATAAAAAAGAATAAGAAACATGCTGCCTGCCTGCGTGACGCGTGTACTCTCTTCACCGCTCTTCTACGTATTTATGGCATAAGTTAACAGACACCGGAAGTGATACATCAAGGACACGCGCTCGCATCTGCTTCTTACACGTTTTAAATTAACCTCAAATCAACTTGTAGTTTTCACACTTCAGGACTTGAATTCATATAGGATTTAAACTATGTTTATATATATTAAATTTTTAGTTTGGATCCGAACTAAAGCTACTAAATGTACATTATAAATATTATTTTTTGCCTTAAACTTAAATATAAAGATATATAATAACGTATGTAATAGATGAATGATGATGATGTATGTAAGAATTTATATTTACCTACATGAAATGACTAATTGTCCTTAATATATATGAATATAATATATATCGAATCATATTTCAATCAAGCTCTTAATTAGTTATATGAAAAGTATATAAAAGGTAGAAATAATCATCTTAGACCCTATATAGTATATATATTCTTGATGAGAAAACTAGCTAAGTTCGTCCGTCGAGCTAGAGGAAACAAATTTGAAAAGATTTATTTTCGTACAGCTTTCTAGGATTACTTAGCATTGATTGGATAGTCAGGGTCTGTCCTAAAGTGTATAAGACCCTTGTGGACTGTTTACCATCTATCATATATTGGTATCTCGACTCCTATTTTAGAAGCAACTAACAAATGCATCGCATTTAAACTTTTAAATTTTTTTTACTTTTAATTTACATTTACATTAACATTCAATTTTTTTTTTAATTTCTTCTTAATTTGATTTTCAATACACCTTAGTCAAAAATTACTACTTTAATGGCCAAAGAGAATCCGAAAATGTAACTAAGCATTGAATGCCTTTCCAAAGCGCCATTCCTCCACTAAAATTCTATTCATAGCTATCTTGCTTCAGTTAACGCTTTTGATATCTGTGTTTTTCTTTTCAGCCATATTTTGCCAGACCCATCTACGCCTTCGTTTTTATCAATAATTTGTAATGAAAGTCTGGTAAAGGTGTTCTTGTAATGGTAATGAATATTTATCCTGTTAAATGGTATTTTATGCCTGTTAATGATCCATGTTCATGTTTTTCTTGATCCTTGTTATAGTAACCTTTAAATGTATCATTGTGCTGTCAATCCATCTATGTATGTTTTCCTTTGTTCTCTTGTATGAATAGGACTTCTTCTCCATCCTTGAAGAAGCCCTAGCTCCTGTTGCTGATCAATTGCATTGTATGTGTTTATCCCACAGTCTGTAAAATTCTACTTTGTTGTGCATTTGGATCGGGAAATGAATTTTGAAAATTTTTACCAAACGGAATTAAAATTAGAAAACTATAAAACGAAGTCCTACTCCGAGCAATGTTTAGAGAGGAATGAAAATTTATTTTCACTTTCTAACTATACCTAAGCATTTTCATAGCCTACTATTATATATATTCTGATATTCTGAACTATCATATCCAAT
This sequence comes from Zygothrica quintamaculata, assembly GCA_037044455.1. Lineage (NCBI taxonomy): Eukaryota > Metazoa > Arthropoda > Insecta > Diptera > Drosophilidae > Zygothrica > Zygothrica quintamaculata. The sequence continues at coordinate 99,632 of JBAMBS010000348.1, read as the reverse complement.
TGCGGAAGACATTAAAAAGCAGCCTACTTATCTCTATTGGGTTCCTGTAGTCGGGTACACCCCGTCTAAGCCATTTTAAGGAAAACGGGATCTAATGGATTTTGTGCAAAATCGAAAAGTATGTAAAAGGTAGGAATAATCTTCTGAGATGGCATAAATTATATATATTCTTGATCAGGACGACAGCTGCTGCTGAGTTGACATTAGCCATGTCCGTCTGTCCGTCCGTTTCTCAGAGACTTTAAAAGCAAGCTAGAGCAACCAAATTTGGAATCAAGATTCCTAGTTTTCGTATTATATACGAGTTGCTTGATATTTCAACTTCCTTCCCGACCCCCCTGCATTGATTGATTATGCAGCTTACATTGAAAAGTTTATCAATGAAACCATGTGTTTGGTGGAATTGATTAAGGTTTTATAGATCTTCCCCTATTTATTGGGGAGTATCTATTGTATGTAAACAAATGGATTTTTCTATATCTCGCCATGACGAGGAAAAATCAAACTGATGAGCAAGAAGCTTTTCAAAACAATGGTAAGAATGAATGATAGCTAAAAGCAGGCAAAAAATAAAAATTGACAAGAGTAAAACTATTATCAACATCAAACTAGTAACTGTAGTATTCTGTATTCTGAGCAGAATTAACTACCAGACTTGTACCAGAACTCTAAACAGAAACTTTAAGGAAACTTTAAAGGTAAACCAAAGTAACCTTAACATTTCAATGTTTCTGCAGAGTCAACTCAACCATGTTTCGCTATAACTAATTGAGAATTATAAAAAGAATTCTAGCTCCTGTCGACATGCAATAGAAATTTTACAATTTCAATTTTTTTTTTTTTTTTTTTTTTTATTATTTATTTTAGTAGGCATACGAGGTAGCAGAAAACCTCTTTGTAACCTAGGCAGTCTATTCATTCAGCCCAAAATAGGCGCGCCTGTTAAGTCATATTTACATATTAACATATTTACATTTATACATATAAACAACTTAAACTAAATTCACAATAATTTTTAACTACTTACACTATAAGGGATTAAGCTACAAAGGTCTAATCCTTGGGGCACGGGATAAAAGGTCTCTAGGAAGTCTTCGATTTAGTCTTCTCGGCGAAGTTCCTCTATTTAGATCTTTGGCTAAACGGTTTTTATGGTTTTTTAGCCTCTCGTTATATCGGCTAGCGTGTAGGTTGATCTCGTCGAACACAGAAGTTAGGTGTAGGTCTCTGTGTAGCGTCGAATTCCTCATGTACCAGTCACACCCGGTGACAGCTCTGCATACACGGTTTTGCTCGATTTGAATACGCTTGATTTGGCTGTCACAGGCTAATCCCCATATTTGGCAAGCGTAACGCCAGATCGGTGAAATCTTGTTGCTTAGTGCCAGTTTGCTAGTGGAGCACAGCAGCCAGGAGTGCTTTTTGCCGCAGCACGCAATCTACCTTTGAGTTCGCTGATGTGTTTCACGAACGTAAGCCGCCGGTCCAAAGTAACTCCAAGATATTTGGTAGAAACCGTCTGGTGGACGTTAGCTCCTTCAATAGAGATAGAAGACGGAGTTTTGCGACGCAGGGTAAAGCAAACGTTGGTCGACTTGTCGCTGTTGATGCCAATATTCCATCTTCTAGCCCATAATGCAAATTTGGTGGCATAGTCTTGCAGCTTATTGGTGGTTTCTTCTGCTGATGATGACCTGGCAATAACACAGACGTCGTACGCAAATGTTGCCAGCATTGAAGTCTGCTCCAAGCATTCATCAGGTTTCGGCATATCGAGCGTGTATAAACTGTAGAGCAAGGGGCCCAAGACGCTTCCCTGGGGTAACTCCAGCTGCCACACATGGTACTTACTAGACACTGCCGAGTGGTAGCGTACAGAAAATTTTCTTCCCTCGAGGTATGAATTTTAATATCCCAAAGAAAGGCGCTGGCAAATTGTCCTTGATTTTGGCTAATAGTCCTTGGTGCCATACTCTATAAATGCCTGCTTAACGTCCAGAAACAGGGCATTGCAGAACTGCTTTTGGTCAAATGCGACGACAATCTGATCAACCCACCCTATGTAACTGCTCGACGGTGTTGTGACCTGTCCTGAATCCGAACTGGTGGTCGAGGATCAGTTCCCGAAATTCAACAGTCCCAATAATCCGGCGGCAATCAGTCTCTCAAACACCTTCTAGATCGAAGGGAGGAGACTGATTGGCCGGTAGGAACGCAGGGCCACTAAATGGCAACCCTGCTTTAGCTGCTGAGTTGATATAGCCATGTCCGTCTGTCCATCCGTCCATCGGAGGCTTTAAAAGCAATCTCTAGAGCAACCAAATTTGGAATCAAGATTCCTTGTTTTCGTATGCTAATACGAGTTTATGCTTGATATTTCAACTTCCTTCCCGACCCCCCCTGCATTGATTGATTATGCATATCTTACATTGAAAAGTTTATCAATGAAACCATGTGTTTGGTGGAATTGATTAAGGTTTTATAGATCTTCCCCTATATATTGGGGAATATCTATTGTATGTAAACAAATGGATTTTTCTATATCTCGCCATGACGAGAAAAAATCAAACTGATGAGCAAGAAGCTTTTCAAAACAATGGTAAGAATGAATGATAGCTAAAAGCAGGCAAAAAATAAAAATTGACAAGAGTAAAACTATTATCAACATAACAATAGTAACTGTAGTATTCTGTATTCTGAGTAGAATTAACTACCAGACTTGTACCAGAACTCTAAACAGAAACTTTAAGGAAACTTTAAAGGTAAACCAAAGTAACCTTAACATTTCAGTGTTTCTGAAGAGTCAACTCAACCATTTTTCGCTATAACTAATTGAGAATTATAAAAAGAATTCTAGCTCCTGTCGATATGCAATACAAATTTCTAAATTTCAAATTTGATTGGTATTCTAGCGTTCTCTTTAACTGTATTTTGATGGCAAGTTGTCACTGTGTTGTGGGGCATAAAATCAATTACTCCGATCTATATCTTCGCGAGCTCAAGCTGCAGATGCAGATTACATATTTTTTGTTATTTATTAGTAGTTTGGTACACCTGACCATAGCTTCTTTATTTGTTTTTTTATCTATCCTGATGTTTGTCTGTAGCTGCTCATTAGAAAATAAATTTTTAAATATCAGATCTGCTATCAAAATGATAAAATTTTAAATATTTAAAAAATGTAGAAGGGAGCAATTATATGACAGGTAGAAATAATCCATAATAAAGTATAGATATTCTTAATTAGGATGACTAGCTGAATCTAGCCATATCCGTATATTTTTCTGTTTAAATTCCGGTTCAGCGGTTCAAAGGGGCTCTCGTAGTCGGGTACACTCCACTACAAATTTCCTACTTGTTGTATTTAAAAGAAGTGAAAGCATTAAACTGATTTAATTATAAAAAAGTAGATAAACTTTGACCTACAGTTGACCTATTTAAATAAACTAAAAGGAAAACATGTAACAAATATATATTAATTATTTAACAGACTTTCATTTCCTGGCAGTAACTGCACTATGGTTAAATTAAATTTTTTGTATAAAATTTTAGCCTTGAGTTAAATAAAAAATTAAAAATTAATTTTTTTTTCGTATTGTTGGTCCATTTTAATGTACTATTTGTATCCATTTAAATGTCTGCACAACTTTTAACATAAATTTTAAAAAATAAAACTTGCAATAATACAAAAATGCTGCCAACTGTATAATATGAATATATTGCAGTATGCCAAATACCATAAACCCCACAACCAACCCCCATCCATACCATCCTTACCTCAACTTACAGCAACCAGGTATAGTAGTACCATTAATAGTATGAAGCATAAAGTACCAAGTATAAAGTACCAAGTACATGTTGCAGTACCAGTTCAATAACAATGAAAGACAATGAACTTGCAACCAAACATTGTATAGAGTAATTTAAAAATATTTTTTTTTCTTTCATTCTTTCTTTCTTTTTGCCTTCTTTCTACCTTCTTTCTCTTCTTTTTTTAAGTTTGAGGTAAAAGTCTTGTGCTTTTAGCCAATCAGACGCCTGGCAGCCCCAAAGGAGCTCAGGACCTGATCTTGGTCTCTTAGTGCCAAACAGCACACACACACACACCCACACACATAAAGGAGAAAAGTGAAGCAGAAAGTGAAAAAAAAGTACACGATAAACTCCCGCGGGACAAATAATTTCAATTTTTCTGAGATTTTTGTGAAACGGTTTTCCCTTTTGCTTTCCCGTTTTTTTGGTATATTTTTTTTTGGGTTGAGGTTTTGAGTTTCCCTTCAACAACAACAACAACAACAACAACCATTTACAGTTTGTGTTTTGTGCAAAAAGCTGTGAAAAGCTTTAGCAGTGTTTATGCCTGCTAAATGCGGATCAGACAAAGGTTGTGCCGGGTATTATGCTTATTGTGCTTTGATAGCTTCAACTGCTCGTTAAATAAATTTCCTGTATATGTGTGTAAATATATATGTGTATGTGTATGTTTAATCGACAGACTTGGCCATGTGTGTAGCCTGTGGGCAATTAGCAGTTCAGCTTGCACTTGGTGTGAAATCAAAAGTGTCATCACATGCTGCTACTGTTACTTCTGCTGTTGCTGCTGTTGCACCATCTTGCTGCACAGCAAGATATATGCACAGACTGAGGCTGAGTCTGAGGCTGATGTCGTATGAATAGTTAATGACTTGTACACAGATGTCTGCCATGCCCTTAACTGCACGAAAAACCGCCCACATATTGTGCAATTGCTTTCAGCTTAAGTTCATGACTGCATTTTGTTTATCGACTGGACAGAACATTGGATAGACGTATAGATTCATGGTCTTGCACTTGGTCTTGGCTTTGCTGCTGCTTGTCCTTATCATGCAACTCATACATACTCATATATACTTATACAGTTACCTGCAACAAAATCTCTAGCAAGTTTGTGTTGCTTAGTTAAAGCATTGACTAAACCTGAATATTATCAAACTGTTACTGTAACTTGCTTAGGAACTACAAAAAGATTGTGTTGTGGTCAGTGTAGCTGCAAATTGTTGCAAAATGCCTCACTCATAAACATTAACATTGCAGCAGCAGGACATTGACCAAAGGACACCTCTTGTAAAATTTTCCAACTGCAGTTTATGCAAAGTTGCTGATAGCAATTTGCAAATTTAATGGCGTGAACAAATTCAATCAATGTATGCAAACAATGACACCAACGACTTTCAACGAGCATAGCCAGCATTGGCCAAACTTCTCTTCCCACACACGCTCTCTCTCTCTCTCTCTCTCTCTCTCTCTCTCTCTCTCTCTCTCTGCTCTTAGTCTTACGTTCTCGCACTTAGTCTATCTCTTGCTTGTCTGCATATAAACTTACATAGGCAGTTGGCCAAATTCTAAGTAGCAGCATACAAACTCTAGCATAGAGCTGTAATGAATAATTTCTAACAAGTTCACTGAACTAGTTCATTGGTTCTTTCTATAGAATTGATCTTTTAGTACAAATTATATACTTTATGAAGCATCAATCAAACATTCGCCAAAATTTTATATTGCTCTTTAAAACTCAACTAGTTCATTGATTCAAATTATCTGTTCATCATTAATTTTAGACTTAAAGTTAAGCAATTCAATGGCTGATTCATTTGGTTTGCTGATTCAATTAGCTACTTCACTTGAACTAGCATTCAAGTGAAGTCTTAAACTTAATACTTTTTTACAACTTTTTATACTTAAATCAACAATTTAGCTTAAGTTTGAGCTTTTATAAATTAATAAAATTCCTATGGATCCTTTTAAAGCTTTTGACTTATATATTCATTATTACTAGAACAAAACTGATTCAATATTGAACTTATATGCACAACTCTAGGCAAACTTGCAACTGTCTATTGGCAACTAACATCAACCATCTTCTCACCTGTGCAGCTACCTCTTTGTCTGCCTGTTTGCCATTTTACCATTTTACCAGTTTGCAAGTTTACCAGTTTACCAGTTTACCAGCTTGCTAGTTGGCAGTAAATGCATTTTAGTTAAAACTGCAAAAGGCAACAATAATCAATGTTTTGGCATCGTCTATTGCCGATAAGTAATATGTCTGTTGTCTGTTGTCTGCTATCTCCAAGCAGCCAGCTGCAAGCAGTCACTCAGTCAGTTTGGACAATGTGTTGCCATAATTGTTTACCATTTGCCAGGTGCTAATGATGATGATGATGATGATGATGATGTTAATGTTGATTATGGTGTTGTTGTTCATAATAATGATTGTGTGTATATGATAATGTTGTTGGTACGCATTTATGCGGGAAATTTTACAGGTGTGTTTTTGGTTTTGACTGACCGCAGGTAAATTTTCTATTTTCTTTCTAAAAACTAAAATTTGTGCAAAATCTGTGTTAATTGTTACTGGCATATTTATGCATAATTTATAGAACTTAAATTCTTTTCTTTTCCCTAAAAATATTCCTCTGAAATTTTATTAGAATTATATCTTACGAAATTTCCAATTTTTTAAAGTTTTCAATCAAAAACTTTTTTCCGAGTTTTTCAAATTTTTTTTTTAATGTTGCGGCAATTTTATCGAATTCGAAATGAATTACGCTTGAAAACATTTGATATTTTATTTTTAAGATTTTATAAAGATAAAATTTTATTCAAGCCATAATAAAAAATTATTATAACAATAAATATATAATAAATATAAATATAAGTTTCTCTTAAGAAAAATAAAATAATAAAAAAATAATTTTTTTGTATACAAGTTTATAGAAACAAACTTTAACAAAATTCTAACAAAAATTCGCACAGCGCTTTAATAAAAATATTGATAAGAAATTTTACTATTTATAATAAAATATATACACCCGTTGACGACTAATTGTTTGTACATTTTCGCGATATACTTTAAGGACAGACATGACAACGGTAAATCTTTATTTTTTATGCATATTTCCGTTATTTTCCTTGAAATTGATGTAAATTTCAAAATATATTCCACCAGCGTGGGCTGCGTAGAATTTCTTGAAAGTTGAGCGACCTGATTTTTGTGAGACAATTATTTGACATCAAATTATACAGGGTGGTCCATCTAGCGTTTGCTTTTTAAACTATCAATAATTTTGACTTTAACATATCGAATGTCATTGTCAATGTGTCAGATATTTAGTAGAAGGTTAGCGGCTTACGAAATAGTTAAAAAAAATTTTTTAAAAATATATACTAGTTGTTTTTTTATAGCGATTTTAAAACGCAAATCTTTCGTGGGCCACCCTATATTTTGATCAAAAAATTATTATTTTCTATATTATTTTCAATATTAATTTAATATCAATATTAAAATAAATGGTTACTTTTAAAACTTTAATATTAATATGATTAATTAAATAATAATAATAAAAATCATAGCATATTAAAAATGAAAATAAAAATTATAAAAATAATTATATTAAAATTGATATAAATATTATTGAAAAAATTCATTAGCTCCCTTTTTACGCTTTTAAAAGCAAAACGATATTATTATAAAAAAGAAAACGATATTAATTATAAAATATGTTAATTTTATTAATTTACTTAATCAGTTTTAACTTGACCTGAGGGCCAAGATAAATTTGTACCTGTGTATAAAGTATTTTCCTAAGGATCCTTCTTATACACCTTAACTATTCAAAATATACATTCAATAGAAAATTTGATGTTATTTTGTAGCATAACAACTTTATTTTCATAGTTTGCATAGGAAAAGCTGTTGCAAAGAAAAATTTGCAGACAATTTTTTATGTTGAGCGATTTTTTTGCTTTGTAACTAAAAGGAAACAATAAAAAAAAAATAAAAAAAAAACGAAGAAAGAAGGGACATACAGAAATTTGTCTTATTTAAAAGAACATAGTGACAACTCAACTTAAAAACTTGCGCCAAGTAGAAGAAAAAAAACAACAAGGAAAATACGAAGAAAATCCTTTATAAATTATTACGAAAAGCAGGCTGCAAATTAATGATAACGACAGCGGCTCACACTCACACACAAGCACACACACACACACGATGGCAGGCACACCAACCACATACATAACTCAGTACCAACATACAAGGACATGCATGCACACATACACACACACGCACACATATATACACTCGACAATATATAGAGTAAATTGTCGCTGTACACAAACAAACGTTGTGTAAGTCCAGTTGAAGGAATCACTTGTACCGTTACTAAGTTCAAGTTTTTGTCAGTTTTTTGCAAAAGGATATACTACTAAAGGATACAACAGTAATAGTTTAACCTAACTGTTTATAAAATTTCAACAAATATACTTTAAATACTTACAATCTCTTAGGTAATCTCTTAGTATGAACTATTTATAGTAACGATTCCTATAAGTGTACAAATGAACTATGAACTTTCAGTTCTTCTCATTCTTCTGCATAATTAATTTAGAGTGTCCATTCCAGTCTGCTTACATTTCCGACCAGAACCTCTTCCTCGAAATACTTCTAATACCTTTCCCTGTGGCAACGCTGTCATTCTTTGTTGGAATATTGAATATTATCGATGCTTTGTTGCCGATAGTTGTTCCCTTCTAAGCTGACTCTTCGACTATATGTCTAACTCCTCCATTAGATTTCAGGGAACTGCGCAGTCTTTCCAGTATTTGTGCGGTGCAACTCATTACATTTGTAAGAATTATTAACTTTTTCCAATACGCCTGAAAAGCAGCAACTCTTTCATTGAATTCCTTGGAATTACGAGCCCTTTCCAGGACGCTAAAGAATATGTATCTTTTTTATTGGGCTTATGGAAGCTGTCAATAATTTTGAATATGTCTGAGAACGAAAATCTCCTTTATCCCCTGGAATTTTAGACTATTCCAGTTCCAGTGAGAATGTAAATTCTTCCATTGGGTGCCTTGGCATAGTACAACTCTTTCATAGACAGCAATGGATGAGCTAAAATTGCCCTTGGCTTATTATATACTTATGTACCATAATACATACAACTCTATTTATATTGTACCGTAAGGTGGATTTATTAAAAAAAATGGTACAAGATAGTTACCCATTGCAGGCCAAAGATACTGCGCAATCTATTACTGGAATAATGCTAACAAAGCAAGAAAAATGTAATAAAAATGAAATTTTAAAGTAAATATATTTTTTTAAATTATAAATAAAACTGTCATCTTGGAAATTTTAGTCATGCATATGGACTGTAAAATAGTTGCAACAATATGAATTCTTCTAAATTTATAGTTTTTATTTTTATAATTTTTGAACTATGCATTAAATGGATTGTGCTGAGTGATAGCATTGAAAACTCAACTACCAACTTTATTGACGTACAGGTACATAAGGGATATTGAAAAAAAAAAAAGACAAAAAAAATATGTAAACAAAATAGAAATGAAAATTGATAAAAAGGAAACAAATTACAGCACCAAAACTCAAGCAGCGACGATGATGACTTTCACTTTCTTATAACCGGTGGTTATCGTCCTGATGATAATACTCTCGTCAAATATGTTGTTTCTTTGCGCACAAATTCAGAACATAAATTCTTTGGAGACAATCATTTTTGCGGCGGTGCTATAATATCTGAAAAAGTAATACTATCGGCGGCCCATTGCATGTTTATAAAGTATGTAGAAAGAAGTGATAATTATCTATATATATATATATATATATAAATTCTTAATTATATTCTTTATATATATATATATAATAATACTTATAAACAAATTGAAAATTGAACATTGCAGTAAAAAACGCTTAAGACCCCAATACGTTAGGATCATTGCTGGTACACCAAGAAGACTAGTTAAGACTGATAATTCTCAAATAATGAAAGTGGCTAAGGTAACTCCGCATCCAAAATTTTCACATAGACGTCTAGTTAACGATGTGGGTTTAATTAAGCTAAAGGAGCGACTAAAGTTAAATGATTATGTTAGTATAATACCTTTACCAGATTCAAGTCCGAAAGAAGGTTTAGAATGTACAATCGTTGGATGGGGTACAGTTATACAAGTAAAAGTTTTAATATAATAAATAAAATAATTATAAATATATTTATACATATATAATTAAATAATTTCAGTATGGTCCAGTACCTGATGAAGTAGTTAACGGTGATATAACAGTCAAATCACATTCATATTGCTCAAAATTAAAAGGATTCACAAAAGGTATGATATGCGCTGGTGATGCAAATGATTATGAAGTTGACAGTTGCCAAGGTGATTCCGGTGGACCAATGATATGCAGTAACGAAATTGTGGGTATTGTATCATTTGGTTCTGGTTGCGGTGAACCAGATTCAGCTGGCATTTATTCAGATGTTCATTATTTTCGTGACTGGATTGACAAGAATACGTCAAGCCGTATTAATATCAATATAATATGCTGGATAAATGTACTTACTTTGATCCTTATAAAGCGGATATAACTAACTTAAATTTATGTAAAAATACGTACAAAGTTTTACTTGTTCGTTTGTAACATATGTATTTATATATATATATGTGATTATATACATATATATATATATATATATAATTCGCATTGGATAATATAATAATTTATGGCATGCAACAGGTGACTAATACGTGGTATGCGGCTTGCGGTGAACAAGCAGCCATCCTGCAAATGACTAACCAAAATTGAGTGAAGCCATTGCGCTGGAAGTCTTCTGGACAACCAATACCAGCGACAAAATGCGGTGGCACCCATCTACATGAATAACCAAAAATGCATACATATACATACACAAACTCGCATATACACTCACAACGGAAGATGGGTAACATGAGATAGAGGGAGAGAGAGAGAAAGAGAGAGAGAGAGAGAGAGGGATGCAAAGAGGATAGGATACTGCAATATATGCTGCATCTCGTTTATGGTTTATGAGGTTGCCGCCGTATAGCGAACTGTTTACTGTTTACTGTTTCTGACAGCAATTATCACATGAACACCAGACAGCATTGTCAAAATAACTCAAAATTTCCCTATACCTAACATATATTATATATGCTTCAGTTTGGCGATAAATAAAAACTATATATGTACCTAAATCATAATTTTAATGCATTATTTATTATTTTTATAATTATTGGATAATATTTTACTTATAATAAATAATTGTAAAATATTTTTATAAAAAAAAAAATGTATTTTAAATATAATATATTATAAATGTAATTTAATATTATAAACTTATTTCAAATTAACAGTTTATTAATATAATATAATTAAAAATTAAATATATACATATATTGTGTTATTTATATATAGAAATTAATATATTTTTTATACCTCAAGTTCCAAGCATAAATCAGCAGCAATTTATGGTTGACTTAATGAATTTGGAGGAACCCAAAATTAAATTACAGAATAAAATAGATTTTAATTACATATATTAATATTTATTTTAAGAACATTTAATTTTTATTATGAATATTTATTATCTATACTTATTATATATTTAATTTTTTATATATACTCGTATATGTATTGCTTCATATTTCTTATTTTATATTTAACTTAGGATATAGTAATAAAATTTTTTATAGTCTCTATAAATAACTAAATATACTTTAAATATTTTTATATGTATACATATATATAAATCCATTTTTTTACTTTATTGTACTAGTTTTTATTATACGTTTGCCATAGATCAAACACTTTGTTGTTGTTGCTGTTGTTGCAGATTTAATTTTAGGAGCTTGACATAGGCACTGGCTGAGCAAGTTTCTGTTCACCCGCAAAAGCTGTGAAAGTCACTGCGGAAACATGTTGATTGAATATCTGAAATCCAATTAGTAACCACACACGCAGACACACTCATACACACAGACAAGCACACACAGGAAAACCTACATATATATTATATAGTATATATGTAGGTTATATGTGTGCAATCACAAACACAATTAGAAAAGGGCAACAATAACAAGTACTGAAAGCTTTTCCTACATTTTGTCGTAATACAAGTCACGCACACTTACACACACACACACACACACATGTATTCATGGTATTTTCACGTAGGACTCTAGAGGGACATCCACACAACCAATCACACATACACACACACACACCCATACTTAAATAAACAAACACACGTACACACAATCAGTTTGTCATTTCATATTCGCATTGTCTGCTGTTCAAGTGCTCATAATGAATTTAATCGCGTATGTTTATTGCTCACTTTTATATGGGCGGGCCACAGTTGTGTGTGATGTACACACACACACACACTGATTCATATACGTTCATACATCTCAAAACATATACGTCAAATTCACACGCGCACACATACACACACAGTGCTGCTGCTTTAGCTATTTGTACGCTAAAACTTTCGTCAGGGCTAAATTTATTTTTTAACTACTTTTGTATTATTTAATATTTTATTTCTTTTTTATTTTTTTAGATATTTATTTTTATTCGTTATATATTATTTAAAGATTTTTATTATTTAATTTTATATGTTTATTAACTTTTTTGTGTTATTATTATTTATTATATATTATTTTATTATTTTTTATTATGTAATATTGTACTTGGTTTTTTTCAAAATTTTTTAATTATTATTTATTAAATATAATTGTATTAATTTTTAAAAATTAATATTAAATTTTAATTTTTATTTTATTATTCATTTTTGTATTATTTTTTCAATGTATTATTTTATTGTTTTTTATTCTTTAAAATTATATATTTATTTATTTTGTGTTATCTGTTTATATATCTTAATTGTTTTTTTTATTGTTTATAATTATATATATTTAATTTGTTTACTATTAATTTTTTTTATTAATTATGATATATTATTTTATTGTTTTTTTTTATAAATTAATATTATATATTTATTTTTTTATTAAATGTTCTAAAAATCTTATTTTTTTTTATTATTTATATATTATTTAATATATTTACTGTTAATATTGTCTATTATTTAATATTGTATATTTACTTTTTTATTGTTTTTTTTTTATATATTATTAAAACTTATACATGAATAAATTTATCACTTTTCTTCAGGAAAAATGTTTAATTTTTTAATTGCTTTTTTTACAGCGACAAATAAAACATATTTTTCTCTTGAATTGACAACACTGTTACATATATAAGTTAGTATTTATATACATAGTACACATATGTATATAAAATGTGCATAGGAGACATTCCCACAAGTTGTTTTGTAGCGACCATCATCAGCACCATATAGAAGTAAAGTCAGAGTCGTGAGATACTTTATCATTTTGGCACGCTTCTTGTTAGCCAAGTTCGCTTGTCGTTGTTACTTTTGCATATTGATTTATCATTGCTGTTGTTGTCACAGCTCGGCAATGGCAAGAAGCATGTTGACTTTGCCTGCTTCCTGGTGTATCCTTTGGTACTCCTTGGTATGGTTTCTATTGTATATACATATATATATATATATATATATATATATATGTGTATGTATGTGCCCCCAAGCACAGTAAATTGTTTGCATATATTAGACACATGCCTCAAATTGCATTTCAAATGAAGTTCATTCTAAAATAATTGCAGTTTAACTTTATTGTCGTTTTCTGTATTCACTTTGCTTTACGCTCTATGCTTTATGGCTTGTCCTTGCTTATTGCCAATAAAGCGCAAGTTCTGGGAAAACAGAAATCTGACATATCCAATGGGAAAATATGTGATTGTGTTTAAATATTTGTCATTTGTATTTGTATTAATTGTCCAATTTAGAAATAATGATTAACATTTTAGTATCCAATATTATTGAACAAATTCTGTTATTACACAAAATTTAATACGCGACAACTTTCTGAAGTTGACTTAGTTGAATATCAAATTGATAAAAAGAAACATCAAAATAGTACCATAGTATCATAGTATCATTGTACCATAGTCCTAAAGTATCGTAGTTCCATTTTACCATAGTAACATATAACTATACTACCAGACTAGAATAGATACTTATAGTACCATAGTATCATACTTCCACAGTATCATCTTCTATAGTACTATATTATCATAGTAACGCAATATAATTGTACCATAGTATCATAGTACTTTTGTACCATTTTGATTTGTTTATAATGAAACGTCAACAAATTGTCAAATGTCCTTCAGAGTTTTAATCCATTCTTATACCCACAACCAATTAAGTAGAAGCCAACTGATGACAGCCACGTGGAGGTGCCAACTATAGCAAACTAATCACCAGTTAAAAAGCGTGTTAAGTACTAGTATTACAATCTATATACCGCAGGGCATATGTCTATATTTAGATGTGGTAGAAGTGGGGACAATATCAAGGCTGAATACTCGTATAAAGGTTGACGTTAGTCCGTCGAGGGTAAAAACGCATATCGGATATGTAAATTGCATTTACCACACACACACACACACGCGCACACACGCATACACCCATAGTTGTTAGGGACTTGCAGTATTTTTGGGGTATTGGGATCAAAAGGATAGTCAACTCATGTCCTTTGTCCGAAAAGCAGTCAATGTCGAACGTGAACGACCCTCAGCGACCCATACAAAAACAAATCATCCTTATAAAATCGCCAGCTAAGCTTCAACTTCAACACATCGCGGAATAGACCCAAACCCAGACCAAAATCGCTATCAATTTGCGTTTGTAAATACATTTTAATGGCATTTCAAAGTAAAACTGAGTTGACTCCGAACAGACTCGCAACTCCCCTCTCCAGTCTTCCGTCTCCTATCTCCTGAATCCTGGTATGATATGGACGTCACACCCATTACCCTAACTTACAACATACACAAAATCCGCAACGTGTCCCGTAATCAATTTGAAAATTTGAACGTGGTTGGTTTGCCTCTGTTCGATGGAATAGTCGTGGCTAGAGGTGGTAGGGTGTAGGTTAGTTGGTTGACTAAGGTGGTGGTGCTGGGTGACACCGGAAATTCAAACTACTTCCTGTTTGTTACTGGTATTCGTTAGTCGCGTTTTCATTTGAACTCGGGTTTTTGGTTTTGACTTGATGGATCGCTACGAAGCCGATTTGATTTGTTTTCATTGTAACGAGCCTTTTATTAGCCTTCACCAAAACCCAATCCAAATGCCACTTTTAGCTGTCTCCCGGCTCACTAACACGATACTAACACCAAAATCAAACCTCGTTCTGGCCAACCCCTTTATCAGCCCATTACTCTGGCACTGACGTGGTATGTGCGGCAAGCACGCTTGTTATTGCCCTTATTGTTGCCGCTGCTGCTGCTGTTGCTGTTGCTGTTGCTGTTGCTGCGTCATTGTGGTGGTGTTCGTTAAATGCAAACACTAAAAAGGGTTTTTCAAAAAAAAAACAAAAAAAAAAACAACACAATAACAACAACAACAACAACGACAACAATCAACGCCAAACAGTAACCAACCCAGCAAACCAGTTAGTGACCGACCAGCTAACAGCAACACCCACTCATCACTCGAAACTTGCCACTTGCCACTTGCCACTCGCCACTCGCCTGCAGGAGCAAAACAGAACAGAGCAGAGCAGAGCAGAGCGTATAGACGGCAACCATAAGAGCCCGGGGGCATCAGCGGCACCGACGTTGGCTACTGCCAACGGCAACCAGCAACCCGTTTTCAATTCTGTTTGCTCTTTGCTCGCTGACTACAGTGCTGCTCATATGATTGGTAACAGATGGAAATAATGTAACTTTTATTCGGAAACTATTCACATATTTTCAATATAAATAAAAACACAAAAAGGTGGAATTGAAATCGCATGTATATTTATATATATATATGTATATAGATTTTGCATTACAATATATAATATATAATATAATATATACGGCTGATTTCGGTATATTTTAATTTATTTGTAGCAACTTTTTTAAAATTGAATTTAAATTTAAATTCATTTTATTTATATTAAAGGTAAGTTTTTCCTTTTCATTTAATCACTTTTCACTCTGTCCTCGTCGTCTTTGCTCTCCGTCTTTCTCTCTTTCTCTGGCTCGCTCTCTCACTTCTCCTCATGTTCTGCCTGTTCTTCTCCTCCTTAAGAAAACTTAACGTATGTAAAATTTTTCATATGCTTCTATTGTGATGTCTTGGATTGTATTATTTTTTAATTGCAAGACATTGTGCGTGTGTTTGAGTGTTAGACTGTATGTGTGCCAATGTGTGTACATGTATGTGTGTCTGTGTGTGTGTATATGTGTGCTGTATATATGTTATTGTCAGTCTGTAGCAAAGCGATTTGCATACAAATTTGGCACGAAGTGTAAATATTTAAGCAGATACAAAGTGTGAGTATTAAATTTTTGATACTAATTAATTATGCATGTGTAAATTTTGCTATGAAAATTATTATAACGCCATATTTTGGCTTACCATTTGTATAATACACACACACACACACACACATACACATACATACATATATATATAGTAAAGAGTGTTGTGTTGTGTTGTGAGCTATGCAACAGATTCGACAATTCAAATTAGAATGCATACAAATAATTTTGCGAGTCAGTTAAAAACAAGCAATAAAATTAACAATAGAAAAATCTAATGTTTTACTGTATTTGTGTAATGTTTATAGTAGATTCTATTTTATACACGGTTTTAATACCTGCGTTTACTTTATTGGATATACACAGAGAGTAATACCAATTTCGTAATTGAAACAAACCGCACGCAATTCAACAAATAAAAACTATACAAACTATTTTAATTTATATACACTGATACATATATATATGTATATATATTATAGACATACTCTATATATAGATTCTGACTATCATTCAGTTCATTTACCTGGCAATTAAAAAACCATTAAGCACCTAGAACAGAGCTGAATAGCTGAAGAGCTAGTTGAACTGGTTAATGGCAGCTTAAAGCGTGCTCAAAACATATCTATGCTCAAGATATATCTATATAAATATATATATATATATATGTATTTATATAGATATATATAATAGGTGTCATACTATTACTTACTACATATTGAGTAGGAAAATTCTATTAAAACTTTTTCAATGAAAATGTTTGAAAATGGGTCGCTAGCCAAGAGTATCGCCAGCATCTGTTGGTTCAATTCAAAAGCTAAAAATTCCAATAAATAATTTATATGTACGCACACACAGACACACTTCAAACATAAGAACGTATATTTTTCTGTTAATACACTGTACAAAATAGATAGTTACTTTAGTTATCTGCAATCTTATTCCCATATATTTATTTGAATATAATTAGTAATAGAAATTGGCGATTTATATAAAAATAATTTAAAAATAAAATATTTAATATATAAGTGTTTTATTATGTTAATTTAATTAAGAATTATAATTAAATTTACAGATATATATTTTATTAACATTTAACTTCTTTTAAAAATATTAAAATTAATATTTACTATTCATAATAGTATTTTTCTTTGTTTTATAAATTTTTAAATTATTTACTTTAAAATATAATTTATTTTATTTATTTATAATATAAAAAAAAATATGAAATTTATATATTTTACATTTACCTGTTAAATTTATTAGTTGAAATTTATTCATATATTTCAATTTATTTATTTCTTAATATTTAATAAATAATAATATTAATTTGTTTTATATTTTCTTTTGATATAATTTTTTTATTTTTGGATTTTATATATTCATTTTATTTCTTTTATAATATTATATTTTTTATCGTTTTTTTACTTGTTCTATAAACTGATTATTTAATTTAAAAAAATCTTATTTATGTTTGATAATTCATTTATTAATACACGAAATATTAAATCTTCATGTAAAGTTATCATTACTAGTAGTTATTTTAATTGTTATTTTTTATTTTTAATTTCATTTTATTATAATAATTATTAAATTTTAAGTTTTTTTTTTTGGTTGATAATATTATTATTGATAAATTTAGTCCTTTTCTATTTTATTGTATATATTAACTTTAATTTTTATAAAAAAAACAAAAAATAAATTAAAAATACTCAAAAATATAAAAAAAAATGAAAAAATTCCAAAATAACAAAAATTTATAATTTAATTTACTTATTTTAAATATTAAAAATTGTGTGTCACCAACAGAAAACATTTATTTTAAATATTAATAAAAATTCAAAACATAATCCCAAAAAAAATTACTATATAATATAAATTTTATTGCAGTGTATATACGTCTGATGCTGTGTGTTTGTGTGGGTGCTGGTGTGTGGCCTGGCGATTGTTTGTGTGTAAAGTGTAGTATAGTAGCAATGTATTCTGCAGTCTTAAAGCGTATTAGCCAGCTAGTAGCTGGCCCGGCAAGTGGCGCTAAGACTGCGCTGATAGTGGCTAAGATAGCCAGAGCCAAAGTAAAGTCGACTGGATGAGATATTGAGAAGTTAGTTGAAAAAAAAAAAAGGAAAAAATAAAAAAAGGGGAAAAAATAGAAAACCTAAGGCTCGCCAGGACAATGGGCATTGAATGGGTGGTTGGTTGTTTTGGGTGTGTGTTGGAGGTTGGAGACTGGAGGCTGGCAAAGCCGGCAAGTGCGAAACTGTCGACAAAAGTGTAATCTATGGCCCAGACCACTGCAGACTATTTGTATTAATTTGTTCTTGTTGTTGTTGGTGTTGTTGTTGCCACAAAAAGCAGCTATTGAATATGAAAACTGTTAGACGATGCTGCAACAGCTAAAAATGCCAAAGAATTTGTCTTTGCATTTTCTACTCCCCTTCTCTTTGATCCTTATAGTTTGCTTTAAAACGAGCATTGTGCTGCTCTCAAAAACGAAAAGTTAATCATGCTGAAAATAGGTTGATAAAATCAAAGAATTTGTTCAATAACAAATTACTTTTAAATATTAATAATATATATAGATATAAATTAATAAAAGATTTATGATTAATTATTGCTGATAAAAAATTAAATTTTAATTATAAATTTGAGATTTTAAAGGAGTTGCTTTTAAAGGATACTTTCTGCGATTTCAAATTCTGAACACTTTCTAAACTAAATTGTCGCCTAATGACTCTTATATCCTGTCTATATAGCAGACAGTAAAAGAACACTAAAAGAAAAAGAAAACCAAGAAGAGAGAGAAAAAAAACAAAAAAAAAGAGAATAGGGAATCCTTGCCAGTAGACCATTAAGTACTGGTTTTAATTCAGAATTCAGATGCCGCGAAGCATATCGGATGGAAAACTTGCAAAACGTTTCATCCAATTAGAAAAGTGTTGTTTTATTGTTAATTGCCTCAACGGACAGAATGATGACAGTAGT
Organism: Zygothrica quintamaculata; assembly: GCA_037044455.1. Taxonomy (NCBI): domain Eukaryota; kingdom Metazoa; phylum Arthropoda; class Insecta; order Diptera; family Drosophilidae; genus Zygothrica; species Zygothrica quintamaculata. Next base: position 80,383 of record JBAMBS010000348.1, on the reverse strand, counting down.
TGGTTTGGTATGGGTGATGTGGTAACCACTTGGCTGATGGTTAGTTGCTGTAGTTGATAATTGGAGTAGATGGAGATGCAAATATAAAACTGTGCCGACTCTCGACTGTCGACTGGTAACTGGCAACAATGAAGCGCATCTTTAGACTGTTGCCAACGTCGCAAGTTTTCCTTTTTCAGTCATCACTTTAGTACGCCTCAGCTGCTCTACCCTTACCTTAACTTACTTTTACCAGAATACCCAATGAGCCGTAATTAACTTTATCCGAAAATCTTTGCCGCAACAGCAACAGCAGCGGCAGCAATCGCAGTCGCCGTCGCAATTGAGTGGCAGCGAATTTGGTTGATGCTTGAATACCGTAAAGCTCTGTAGGTTGAGTTTCAGCTGTAACTGTAACTGGACTAAGGATACTGTAAGTATATATGTATATACGTGTTTGTTTGTGTGTGTGTGTGTGTGTGTGTATGCATACTTATAGTGGCAGTTGCCATGTTGGCGTTTTTATTAAGTTAAGCAGCTGAAATTGTGTAAAGATGCTTTAATTTATTATCGTTGGGCCGGAAATGGGCGTGATCCGTGCTCCCTGGACATTGCTCTGTGTCTGTGTGTGTATTTATATGTATATATAAATATATGTGTGTGTGTATGTGCGTGTCATGGTGTTACTTCATGTGCCAAAGCAAACACTTAAGGCAACAGCAGCCATCTCTGTCTTACATGCATCTCTTTCTAGCTTTAGTGTCTTGTTGGTTTGTTTGTTTGTTTGTTTGTTTGTTGGTTTGTTTATTTATTTGTTTTGGTCTCTTGTTTTCTTTTCAGACATTTCCTTAACTGTTGTTGTACGTTGCTCGTTATCGTTATAGAGTTTCTGGTCATTCAATGTTGTTGCTTCTGTTGTTTCCTGATTATTTTTGTAATTGTTGTTTAAGTTGTTGTGGTTACATCCGTCGTCGTCGCATTTGCCTTTATGTAGCATCTAAGCTGCTGTTTTTTGGGCGTGATTTAATTGAAATCAATTAACGGTAATGAGCAGTCATTAAGTTGGCTTACTGCTTACCGTTTACCGCTTGCCGCTCTACTGTTAACTGCTTTAAGTGCCCCTCGCGTAACTCTAGCCGCAACCTACGCGACTTCATTTCAGCTGATTTGCGGCAGTAATTATCCAACTTTCTCTGACTCAACATATACAGCCATACACTGAGCAAAATTATATTTACTTTTAGCTTTAAATTCAATTGAAATGCAATGGCTGAAAATTACTTGCAACAACTTTTTTATTAAAATAGTTATTAAAAATATAATTGATATATATAATATATAATAATAAATAAAATTAATATAATAATAAATATTATTAATCATTATTAACGACATGTCTCTATGTGTATTCAATGCTTACATAAAGTATAAATTATTTAAACATAAAATTGTATACAAAAATTGAACGAAAAGTTAATAAATATTTTTCAATTAGCTGCTGAAAACCCCAAAGTCAAACCCCAAATAGAATCCCAATTCCAACCAAACCAAAAGTCCAATAAGAACAGCAACCAACTTTCCACTAACAATAACAAATTAACTACGCCAAATGCAAAAGGATCTGCCGAACCCCAGTCCTACAGTGTCCTGTATCTTCTATCCCATACACAGTGTATGCAACAGCAGCAGCAGCAGCAGCAGCAGTGGAAAGGCCACATGCTTATTAAATGGAGGCATAACATTTTCTTTTACAGCTAACAAAACTCAACCAAAAGTATTTTCACAACAACAACAACAACAACAACAACACAAAGATGAAGAACAAGAAAACAAAGCAAACAACAACAAAATATAAAGTTTGCCATAAAAATTGCTAAATGGACATGGGGTCGACCGAAAAAAAATAAATATGAACTCTATAACTTTTTATACCCTCCCCACACACATTGCTGGGAAGGCCATAAGAAAACACATTAGCCCAACATCGATTAAATTGTTATCGGTTTAAGCTATCGAAATCTATATGCATACGAAACGTTATGATTTTCATATTTGCATAATGTATTAGGCAATCGTTATATAAAACGATTTCATTTTCAAATATCGATAACACAAAATGGTTTTCAACAGTAGAGATCTATCGATAAATTTAAATTGCATGCAAGTTTATAGCATTTTGCAATAGAAAGATATGATCAAATTGGTGGCAAGAATATCAATTTTTTTATCGATGTAAGTTATCGAAATGTAGTTTTAGATCTAATTCGAATGTTTTTGATATTGAAATTTGAGACTTATAAGTGAGTTAACACACATTGAAATTCTTTTGTTAGAATTACCAACAAGGTCAATTAAATTTCATCGAACTATCGATAACTTTAAGTTGTATGTAAGCAAGTCGTAAGCATAGCACATGGACCCTATTGATGTGCTTATGTTGATAAAATAGTTACTTATAACAACTAAGTGTAAGTAAACTTTCGTTATTTAAAGTGTATCGATAACAAAGATGGCAGGTAATAAGAATATAGTTGTGTTAACGGAAAAGGCACAACATTACCGGGAACAGAAACTCACTGTTGCTTGTTATTTATATTCATGGAAGATTTCGCTAATAATAACGATATATATAAAACTTTGAAATATGTAAAACACTATCGATAGCTTTATCGGTTCAAGAACATTACTTTTACTGCAAGCTTAAGTACAGCCATTAAATGTTATTTAAAAATTTGCTTAACAATAGAAGCATTTTCGATTTTATCGATAACAGCTCTGTATATTGTTTATCGATAACATTTCTAAGCCATCTAAAGGGCATTAAATAGTCGCAATGTCCACAAAATGCAAAAATCCTTCATTTTGAGCTTCATTATTATATTCATTCTTCTATTGTGCACATTCGGTCGCTTGGGAGGAAGGAAGACTAAGGACTAAGAACTAAGGTTTAAGCTTCAAGGGTTTGTGGTTCGAGGGGAGAGGACTGAGCAGTTGATGACTGACTGCATATATAATATATATATATATACATATGTATATAGAGGATGGTTACAAGTCGGTGTCGGTCCACTTGGTAGGTAAAAGGTTACATCCTTTTTGCTTTGTTGTCGTTTCTATACTCGTTCTCGTTTTTTAAATTGTTTTGCTGTTTATTGCAAAATTACACAAAAACAATGCACGTTGATGAAGACGGCAATGTTGACGATGTCGAAGTAAACGTCGACGTACAAACTGGCAAAGGGAATGCGCAAAAAACACAAAAGAGATAACGGCCAATGGGGTGGTGTTATTAGAGCCTGCGTATATATACATATATAAATGTTTGTGTGTGTGTGTGTGTGTGTGTGCGTAAAAGAGTGTGTATGAGTGCAGCAACTGCAACAGAAACGCCACAAAACACAAACTTTTCTCAAAATGGGAAAACTTTTTTCTTCAGTAAGGACAACAAGGACACTAACAACAAACGATACCCACACCCAATCCCATACCCATTCCCATACCCATACCTATACCCATACCCATTCCCAGTTGCCACACCAAGAGCAAGACCAGACCAGCCTCAGTAACGAGCCAAGTTGAAAAATCTTTATTGTGTATCAAACCATTTGTATTAATTAGGAGCAGCAGCAAAATAATTACAACAGTACAAAAAAAGAGGAAACAAACTAAAAACCAAATGCTTTGTGCACTTTTATATATCCTTTTTTATTTTTGCTTAGTTTTTGTTTGTTTTTTTTTTACCCATTTCTACCATTGGTCGAGCCGAAAATCTATTTAATTTAAAAGTTAAATATATCTCTTACTCTCCTTAGCTCCCGCACTTAAAGCTTACTGCTTTCACTTACAAATGTATCGATAAATTAGTGAATTCGTTAAGCAAAGCCAGTAATTATCTATTTCAACTATCCACTTAACAATTAACTTTTAGAATAATACTAAATTTTGTACCCCACTGGAACTGTTGTCTCCAGCAACAAATGTCTCGTATTTATATTGTCGAGTGTTCTATTAAAAGTATCGATATTTTTTTTAAAGGTGAAAATTTTCTTGAACATAAGGAAAAAAAAGTAGTCGAATTTGAATCACACTATACAATATTAATTTCCATCACATTATTACATTATTATATTTCATCTAAAAACAGATAAGTTATCGAAAACACAATCGATACTATATATACTCAAAGGAAATTGACACAATAGACTCTTGAAGTAGTACTGAAAATTATATGCAATTGATTATCGAAGTAATTATCTATACGGTTATCTATAACAATATGTCTTTCCTATATAAATTAGATAGAGTAATTATGTTATTAATTATCTATTTCTATTTTCTCCTATATATATTATATATATCGATAAATATCAATGCTTACCTGTAGTTGATACTTTAGAAACTTAAATAACGTCAAATATAAAGCAGCATTAGACTAAGCTTGTTCTTACCACTGCTTCCTTATTTAGATGTTGAAATAATCGAAAGGCTATCGATATTATTTATATCAATTGATGAATTCTGTAATGAATCGTAGATAATATTAATCATCTTTACGTAAATTTAACATATATTTTATTTATATCTAAATGAGCTTTAGGAAAAAACTATCGCTAGTATCGATTATATCGATGTATATTGTATAATATATCGATATATAAGAAGTAGATATTACCTAGGATTTCAATGCTTGCCATGTGAAATGAGGCAAATATTTTCTACAATTCATGCGATGATATTTTGCTAGTCTTTACCAAAGTTCAAAGGTTTCTGTTAAGCTATATATAGTTAAAGTATATATTTGTGTATAAATATGAGAATATAATAACTAAATTATATTTATACATTAGTTAAATTTGTTTATAGAATGTGAATAAATATGTCAAAACAAACAATAAACAAAAGAGTCAAAAACAAATTATAAATAGATAAATAGAAAAGTTTTCTTCAGTTAGAAAATAGTATGACAGTTAACGAAAAATAAAAGACAAGGACTTAAGGGACTGCTACTAAGAGTATAGAGTAAAGAGAGATGAGAGAGATGTATGGTGTGATAATAAACTTATTTATTGCATAGTTTATGCGACCAAGTTATCACTCATACGACATGGTGTCTCTCACATTTAACATGCACCCTTGTGTAAAAAGCGATACGATACGGATTCAAGTGCTGCGAAAACTGACAAAACTGGTACACAAAAATTCAAATATACACACATACACACTATATATATATATATATATATATATATTTATGTAGAAAGACATGATGCGACATATCATATGTATGTATCGAAAAGACGAGTGAAATATCTACAAAAATATAAGTACCTACAAGTATAATGCGATCGTAAAAAGTCTTTTCATTGCGTGCATAAAGTATTAAGCTACTTTGCAGCATCTTTCCATGCATTACCAAGGATAATAAACAAATATACAAACACCCACATGCATAAACACACATACATACATACATATACATGTCTAGGCTGGCATCGTACAGTGGTTAAAAACTATTTCATAGTTAACGCAGCCGAAAAGTTTCAATTATTTATAACAATTGAAAAATTATTTTGTTGTAGCAAATTAAAATTAATACTTATATATAAATTTATATAAAAAACTATAAATCTATTAATTTATAACAATTTTTATTTTAATATTAATAAATTTTTATTATTATATAATTGTTATAAAATTTGTTTTTGAAAATTTGGTGCACTCTAGTAAGATTTTTAGTTAGCAAATTGGAATTTTATTTCCTTACCAAACAGATTTTGTATAAAAAAAGAAAATTTTAAGTAAATTAATATGAAACTATTTATCTATAAATATATCATTTAGGTATATCAAAAAAAATTTATTGTGTAATATATACTATATATATTCTTGGCCTTTATATACATAATAAATCATAGTACTATTTTGTATACACATAAATCATATCATAAAGAACTATGAGTTTTGTTATATAAGTAATCAATTTTGCACCACTGTTGCACTCACACACATACAAATGCACATATAGTATACTATCACTTGTATATATATTATTCCATCTTGCATATTATTCGCCTTTGAGTTTCCTATCCGCGCTCTACACTTGAAATCCTGCTTTGGCGCATAAGACAGTAAGGAAAAGGCCTTTTACTTTTTGATATATGTAAATACTATATATATATATATATATATCTATAAATATATATACATATATATATGTGTGTATGTATATTTTATCTTTTGTTCTTGATTTTGCTATTATTTCATATTGCAATACAAAATCCACTTAAGGATTATTTATATATATATACTTATACTTATACTTATATACTTATATACTTATATATATATATAAGTAAACATCTATATTCCACCTAAAGACTGTTAACACTGTTCATTGTTCATTTTCGTTTCGTACTTCAAACAAATTCTATTTTGATTTATAATTGAAGCACTACATTACAATTTGCATAAAACAATGCACAACTTTGCGTGTTTGATCAACTTCTATATAATCCGAACCAAAATCTATAAGCTATAAGTAAAAACACACTGAATAATCACTTATGCTTATAATTCACAACAAGTTAAAGCAGCAGATTTCTTACTTGTTTCAAATGGCAAAGGGACAAAAATATAGCTACTTGTAGATTTAAGTGCTAAGACAACGAGCTTCTGTCACATTGCAGCAAAGCCATTAATCAAAATGCTTCAATGAGCTACAAGCCTTGGCTATGATTTAATGATTTAATGAACTGTTCTAATGCCACTTTATACTACATTTATTTAACGTAAATTCAATTTGGAAAATATATATATATATAATTCAATTCGTAATATTACATAAAATTCTGTAAAGTCGTATGTATCGCATGCAAGCATATATGTCGATAGCTTTGCCAAAAAGGATTAAGTTAAGAAAATACGCGAAATTGAATTTCCTGTCATCGTCAACACTCAGCCCTCAGAAATATACAATAAAACACACACATATAGAAAAAGGGAAACAAACATACACCCCTATAAACACATATACACACACACATGCACACAGAAACATGTTTGATAACTTGTTGAGGGAAATGAAATTGCTATTAAATACGAGTTGAAGTCAATAAATCGTATCCCTGATTGAAAAATACCCTATCAAAAATATGTTGTACATTTAGGAAAACTTAAAGCTTTAACTAGCTTAAAGGATATTTGTCTAGTTTATACACACACACACACACACACACACACACACATATAAAGAGACTCATTGATAGTATTGAATTCATAAGCGTAAATCCAATATGTTACTCGTTTATAGCCATATAGTTTTTGCCCCTATGTTGGACATTTCTTGTCTATCCTTGGCTGTAATTTTGCAGAAAGCTTAACATTTCTGTACAGTGGCGCAACCAAAAGGGAATCGCATATTTCTATTTAACTGTACCAATCGCAACATGCACACAACTTGCAACTCTAAACGACAATTTTTAGCTATGTGGCAACGTCATGGATTAATATTTAGTTTAATTTCAAAGATAAATAAAAGCATTACAATCATTTTAATTTTCAAAATGTTTTAAGTAACATAAATTTTTATACAATAATTTCAATAGGCAAAATCACAGACCTACGCACCTGTATAGACTTATATATAAGTATGTATATAACTACTTATACTATATATATATTTATATATATATGGCAAGTATATATATGTTTAAGTTTCTTTTAAGTGTTATTAGAAGCATGTATGAAATTGTTGAGCGGCTCATACAGAGCTTTGAGTCTCTTACTGATTTCAATTTTTGGCTGGTGACCAAACGGATCAGTTTCGTTTTCATTTTCATTTTTCCGTTCAGTTTCCCAAACATATGCACCTGCAGAAATATATATATATATATAGATATATATTATTATATATATATATATATAAATGTATTTATATTTATATACATATATATATATATTTGTACTTTTACTATAGAAGGCTGCTAAAGGCAGTTGGTCGGCGACATTTTCGTTTTGGCATTTCGCATGCAATTTGCGGTTCATTGATTCGGAAGTTTTCCCATTTAACTTAAGCCTCTTTAACAATCCTATTGACGCAAATTTCTACTTACCGTTACCGGGCACTTGCCGCATACCATTTGTCGCTTGCCACTTGCCGTTTGTTGCAAGTACAATTTTAAGTTGAAGGTACAGATACATATACCACACGATTTTCTCATTTATTGTCAATCGTTTTATCTATCATTTATCTTGAGCATTTGACCAATGTCATATGCCACACAGCCAAATCCAAATTCAATATCGATAATAATATTAATGTATATATATTTTTTTTAGGAATTATTTTCTTTTAATTGGAATTGTATGCGCAATTCATATAAAATATATGAAAAATGAATTTAATAAAATAAAATAAATTCAGAAAACAAATAAATCTACTAAAAATAAATAAAATAATAATAATAAATAAAATAGATACAATTTTAAAAATAAATATTTAAAGAAAAATGAATAAAATTAAAAAAAAAAATAATTTTTAAAATTAAATATTATAAACACTATTTCGAAAATATATAAAATAAATGAAATACTTAAAACAAATAAAAAAAATAATAAAATAAATTACGTAAAAAATATAGATAAAATAAATTAAACAAATAAAAAAAAGATTTTAAAATTTAATATTATAAAAATAATAAAAAAAAAAGAAAAAAAAAATAAAAAAATAAATCTTAAAAATAAAGTTTGAAAAGTAAATAAAATTTAAGAAAAAATTAAAATAAATAAAATTTGAAAAATTAACAAAATAAATATAGTTTTAAAATTAAATACTATAAATACAATTTCAATAAGAAATAAAACAAATAAAATAAATTAAATAAATTAAATAAATAAAATAAAAGAACATTTTCAAAAAAGGAGATATAGATAAAATTTTAAAAATAAATAAAATAAATATAGTTTTATAATTAAATACCATAAATACTATTTCAATAATAAATAAAACAAATAAAATAAATAAAAAATAAAATAAATTAAATAAATAAAAAAAATTAAATAAATAAATTAAACAATTAAAATAAAAAATATTTTTAAAAAAGCGAAATAGATAAAATTTCAAAAATAAATAAAATAAATGTTAGAAAATAAATAAAAGAATTTAGATTAAATTAATAGTTTAAGAAAACGCCCTATATAAGGTCAGCTGACTATCACGTGGCTTAAACATAGACTGATGCGCTTTGCGTTAAACGGTTGCATCAATCGTAAAATGTGGGGAGTATACGACTAACAAGTGCATTTACTACTCTGTTTAAAATTTCAATAAGTCTATGGCCAAGGGCAGTTTATTGAATTGTGTTTTTGTCTTAATGAATTTATCTTCTATTAGGCGTATTGTTGATGAGTAGTTACACCCCTTTCCATCTTGATGTTTTATACAGGGTATTACAGAAATAACCAGGCTGCCAATGTTAGTGTCAGCTTTAACCAGAAACATCTATAACAAGTATGCAAACGAAATGCAAATCTGCTCGATCTAAAGATATCCTGTACCTAGCTTTGAGTAAAACAAACACATACACATATACAAATCAAAATAAGGAATAAATATAGAATGTAAGGTGTATAATATATATGCTGTATATACCCTTTATCTATAGAGTACAGAGTATAGAAACAACAACAATAGCAACTAGTATAACAGCAAGGACATGTCAGAGAATTACCTTAAAGCAGCCAAAGCAGCAGCCACACCTACACCTACACCTACAAACACACACACACACACACACACATGAATCTATACTCAGATCCACGTACACAAAAGCTGAGCAGACTGAAGCCGTAAACCAAAATGCCGTCTAAAAGACAGGTGCAATGTGCAATCTTTTGGTATTTTGTTGGCTTTGCACATTTGGCGTAATGCCAAAAAAAAGAAAGAAAGAAATTATATATGTAAGAAGAATAAAAAAAAGAATGTATAAAAAAAGAGAATATAGAAATGAAAGAGAAGAAAGCAAAGCAAAACAAGTGCGGCAAAGACAAGTACAATGAAAATTCAACACCTGAAAAATGCAAACACTTAAAAGACGTCAAGAAGCAAACTCAATGTAGGATGCGACGTAGGCAAGCAAGGACGAAGGTAGGTAATATCGATGTGCCAGCACATCACCGTTGATGAGGGCGATGACGATGATGGTGTTGGTGTTGCTGTTGGTGTTGGTGTCGGTGATGGTACACCACCAGTAGTACACAAGACAACTGGGTGCCAAAGGAGTGGCATAGAGCTATGGAACTGTGCACTGTTGAGCCTTTTGGCCTGAGCTCCGGAGCAACGCAAGGACGTGCATTCATTCAAATCGACTCCAGTTTCTCGAGTTTCACCGTTTCGAAGCACAACGCATACAAAAGAAATTCATTTTAATGCACAAAACGACCCAGGCCCAAGCTCAAGCCCAAGCATAAGCACAACCACAAGCACAGTCCACGCCGTCTGAGGCAGGAAACCATTGCCAACGGGGTCGATGCAAAGGGACATCCGTTGGAGGTCTGCGTGCGCCTAAATGCGGCGAATACTTCATTCTCCGCGCTTCTTGAATTTAAGCGACCAAAGCGCATTGCTCTGAATTTAGCTCTGGAACTCCTCGTACTGGAGTAGGAGTTGATAAAGGAGCCAAAGGATTTGCAGTTTGAGTTGAAAACTGTGGGCGGCCAAGTGGCAAGTCAAGCCAAGTTGAGTCTATAATTTTTGTTGTGGTTCCTGTCTATTGTCTTTACGCTATTCTCTTTCTACGCTCGACACACTACACACACTACACTCTTCATTTCTTTACTTTGCCCCTTATCCATGATCTCTGTGGGCGGTTTTACTTTAGCTTCTGCCTACTCAGACCCAAAAACAACATTTGCCTAACATTATTTAAAGTAGACATTAGCTTTTGCTATCCTTTTAGCCAAAATCCAACCGACAGCATTTCAATTCAATGCGCACAAATTAAAACAATTCACAAATCTCTCTCTTACCTCTACTTAAGATGAACATTAGACGCCAATTTTAACATTTTTTTCCAATTTGGGCTTCAAATAATTTTCATTAATTTATCTGTGAGTTCCAAAAGAAACTAAAACTGAGCTAAACTAAGCCTAATTATACTTTAATCTATGAATTATATTTAATGAAATATAAAGAATGAATTTAAATTTAAAAATATTAAATATTTACAGCAAAAGAATTTTGCAAAAAAAAAGCATAAATTCAAGAGTTAAAATTGATTTCAATTTGTAAACAATATAGCCTAAAAATAATATTAGCATTTTATATATGTTTTATTTAAAAACAAAATTTAAAAAGAATATTTAAAAAAATATATTAATTTAGCTAATAGAATAATAAGAGCAAATATATATAAACCTTTTGATGTAATTAGCATTAATATTATTGTATTTAAAGCTGTCCCTAATTGGTCAATATAGTACAAAAAAGGATTATTAGACCCTAAAATCTGTATATTTTAATTTTAATTATAATTTATAAGTTAACACTTTTATTTTACACCTATTTAAATGCCTACACTTTATATTCTTATTTTTATATATATTATTTAAGTTAATATATATTTAAAACATTTTTAAAAAATCCTTTTCATATCATTCTATAAAAAACTAAATAATATTCATTTAATTTTTATTGAATTTCAAGAAAATCTGGTAATATAATAAACATTCTAAACAAAAAACAAAAACTTGTTATTAAATATCAGACAATAAGACATGTATTGTTATATTATTATCTTTAGTTAATGATAATATTTTAATCTTTTGCTTATTACAATTACTAAAAAAAATAATAATTATAAGCAGTGAAAGAAAATAGATTTTATATATGTAATAAATTCCCAAAATTGTAACCATTTCAAAAATATATTTAAAGAAATAATAATGGAAATAAAATAAACCTCCTATAAACATTAACGTTGGGCGGCAATTGGCCGACTGACCTTAGACAAGTACTTGCTGAAGCTTAAATAGAGTGAAAGCTTTTACTTGAGTGTTAAGTGCAAAAGCTTAAGGAAATTCACTCAAGGCTTGGACGCATGCGTTCAAACTTAGAAATAGCTCCAAAATTGTGGGTGGCGCCAATTTTTACTCAATGTTTTTTTTTTCCTATTAACTATTATTCGTACTGGTTGTCGTGTCTGTTGGTTTCCTTTGTTGATTGTCGTTGTTACTCCAATCTTGTTACAGTCAGATATTCGGAAGTATTTGACTTACAATAGAAATGACAAATCAGTACTCATCCGACTGTTCGATGCATAACAATGAAAATATCATGAAATAATGTTAAATTTAAATAAACAAAACAATAAATTACCAGTTTAATTTTTTATATATTACATAAATTTAAATAAAAACTACTTAGAAGTTTATATGTTAATATATTTTACTTATTTTTTTTTAAATAAACAAGTTTTCCATAAATTATTTTTTTTTTTTTAAATTTTGTCGTTTATCCATTTTTAAATTTGCCCGCCATTTATTAAAACAGCATAGATCTAGCTGAGACATCAACCACGCATTCTTTGACTATTCTTAAACTAAGTTAGTAGTAAGCAATGAAGAACATTACATTAATTACCAAATTCTAAAAATGTTAAATAAGAAATTTAAAATATTTTTCACTTCTACTTTTCTTAAGTTTAAACATAAAAAAATATTTTTCTCTCATGTAGAAACAATATAGTTAACAGATAATTCAAATAATAAATATTTCGTTAAGTTTCAGTACGTATTCAAAATTTCCCCGGCGTATGGTGGTAGCATTAGCTTAGCGGAGACAACAGCCAATGTACATGGTTGCATAGCATCCGAAAAAGTGACTGCCATGATAGTTTGATATATCGATAACTTTATAATCGATGCACTTTTTTTACATCCCTACGCCAAAATAAACAGCCCGAAAAAAGTCCAACAAAAACAAAACGCAACAAAAACGTAAAGTTCAGTAGTAGTATATAAATATTTGCATTAAAGACGCTGATAAAAATGATGAGAAGAAATGTTGCAAATGTTTTTTTAATTTGACAAAATTGTGGCAAACACTTTTTCTGAAGTGGACACAATTATGCAAGTTGCAACTGCCGCAATAACAAACTGTACTTGGTGGTGGTAGTGCTGGTGGTTGCACCCTATCTGGTTGGTCATGACGATGTCGTTATGCGTTTTTAACTAACTAAAACAAATACATAAACATAAATAATTTTATCATATTATAAACAAATCATGAGCAGTAAGTAAATCATAAAATCGGCAACATATGCCCAAAATTTATGTTATTTTTATATCCATTTTTAATCAGTTATTAAATGCATTTCATATTATTGCAGCAATGAATACCAAACATTCCGAACCATTCTATATATCATCCACTTTATTTGACAACAGACGTTTAAAGAAACGTCTTTGCAAATGGATGGAGCGCCTTCGTGAAAGACAGAAGCAACTATATATGGCGCCCGCTACAAAGACTGAACGTGGCAGCAAGCAAGGTTGCCATTTAACGTTATCACGACGTCATGTGGCTGCTGCAATACCTGCGGCTGTAACAATCAATCTACTCTCGGATGATGATGATGATAATAACGATGACCACATGACACAGCCAGCAACTTCTAGTGGTCTATTTGTACATACTCCTGGTAGTTTACAGCTATCGACGGTACCGAATATAACACTAGTACCGGTTGATCTGGCGCCGGCGCACAGTTCAACCATGTTACTAATGCCAGCTAACAATAGTTATGATAAAAGGTTGATAGCTAGCCCGCGTAAACGTTATGGAGTTGTTACATCTACAACAACAACAACAAGTACACCTACAGACAGCATATTATTAACCAGTGATGAAGAAGAAAACAGATTTAATTATAGTAGGCGGCATTTAATGCGTTCACCCCCGCCACTGGCGCCATTAACATTTTCGAATACCGTTGAAGAGGTAACTGTATCATTGGTGCCCCGTAACTCAACCACTGCCAACTGTCAAGCACGCCACCGACGACGACAACAACCACGTGACATTGTCTCGTATCACAGTTGCAGCGCACCGACAACAACCACAACGACAAAAAATAACCTTGATGGTTACCTTAAGGTCGATGTGGGTAACGATGTGACAGCATCGTTGCCAGATGAAACCACTGTACATACGGTTATCGCAAATCGGATATATGAGCTATCGCTAAGTAAATTACGCGAAGGTTTAGCATCGAGTGGTGTACCAGAATATGCACATGATCTACTGCCCGAGCAGCTACAGAAATTATCACCAGCGATGCGTGCCAAGGTGGCACCAATGGTAGCACCATCACCACCTGCGCCTATTTCGTTAAAATTATCCAGCGATTTAAGCATATCACTGATCTCAGACGACGATGATTGTGAAAGTGCCAATGCGATCGGCGGCAAAAGTAATGATCTATTACATCCTGTGGTTGCGGCAGAGGCACATGCTGCCGCTAAACTTCTTAAACAACAACAGCCACAGCTCTCTGTTGTGCAGCATCTACAGTATCCGGGTCATGGTACACCATTGGCTCTGCCGGTTATGGGTATTGCGGCAATACCGCCAGCCCTAACAGCTCCCTCGACAAGACGCCGTAAATTAGGTTAAAAAAAAGTTCATAAGCAAACGAACCACTGGAATCATTCCCCGATCCGACGTGCATACATATACAACAGTGCTACGTTTATGCGCTGAATTTCATAATTTCAAAAAAAAACGTGAAATCAAAACAACAACAAATACAAACAAAAATGCTTTAAGCAGTATTCTGTTTACATTGTGCAGCAGTTCAGCAACTTTTATATAAGGAATTATTTCTGCTATGTCTGTTATCCGATCGATCGCCCTATTTTACACAATATATATATATATATATATATTACTATATAAAAAATATAACTGTGCCAAAAAAACAAAATAAGAAATATATTAAAACTATAGCTTCTATATTGTGATTATAAATCGTTTTCTAACGATTCGGCGTACGAAATATTCCAAATTTTAACTCTGGACAAACAGACATAGTTACATAATATCATTATTCCCTATATATACTTATATTTATTCATTTTATATTTAAATATAAAATGTTTTAATGAGATATACATAAATGTACTGGCATACAGTAAAACGTATGAAATGAAGTTAGCTGCACTAAATAAAAGAAATGTTTTTCATGAAATTCATTGCATAAACTTAAGTTCATTTATAGCATATGTTCTGGTCCAGACTTTTTTTTCTAAACTATAATCCAAATCTGTTTAAACGTATTGTATAATTTTTTTTACTTTAAGCATAATCCAAATTCGAATTGACTTATTATTTTTAATCTTATTTCCAA
>JBAMBS010000348.1:0-62500 GCA_037044455.1 Zygothrica quintamaculata | reverse complement strand
ACGGACAGACAGACAGACAGACAGACGGACAGACAGACAGACGGACAGACAGACAGACAGACGGACAGACAGACAGACGGACTGACAGACAGACAGACAGACGGACAGACAGACAGACGGACAGACAGACAGACAGACAGACGGACAGACAGACAGACGGACAGACAGACAGACAGACAGACGGACAGACAGACAGACGGACAGGGCTAGATCAACTCGTCTTGTCGTCCTGATTCAGAATATTTATACTTTATGGGGTCTCCGATGATTATTTCTATGTGTTACATACTTTTCGATTTTGCACATTTCCAATAGCTCCGCTCTGAGAGGCTAAAAATGAATGAAATCCAATTAATAAAAACTTTTTGAATAACAATAAAACAGATAACAGAATTCAATAATAAATAAAAAAAGCAGCAAAACATTTAAATAATTTTTATTTATTTTTTTAATAATAAATATAAAATAAATAGTACATTAAAATATATAAAAATTCATTAAAAACAAGTTGGTAAATAAGAAATTTATTTATTAAAAGAGCAAATAGTAGAGGTGAGAAAAATGCCCATAAAAATTTGAATTGATTAATATCAAAATATTATGGGAGAACATGGAAATGTTGCCTTAAAATATAGATCTATATAGCATTATAAATCTACCTAATAATATTATCATATATTACTGAGAGTGTTGGAATTTATAAAACTTAAACTAAGCTATAATATATCGATTAAATGTTAATAAATTATTCAAAAAGTGATTTTAATAATAAAAATCTATTATAAGTAGAAGATAAAATGAGCAATAAATCTGTAGATAATATGTTACATTTAAATAGCATAAAATTAAAATTTGATACGAGAAAAAAATGTAATAAATTAGAAAGTTACATTTAGTAAAATGAAAGTTGGTAACTTTGAATTGCAAGGAGCAAATTGGCAACACCGTTGAGTTTAGGCTGACGCATGCGTATAATGGATAATTCGCGTACCTTTTAGGGCGGAAACGCTTTTCTGATATACCAGAAATAATTTTGCTGTTGAGTGTTAAAACGTATCGAACGGGTTTTAAAAGCGGTCAATTGCAACGGCTGCGTTTAATGCGAGATGAGTTAAAGCATCGTTTTAAACTAAAGTGTTTACCAATTTTAAGTGAATAGTTATATACAGTATATAGTTAACAGCAAACCGGTCATGGTAGTGGTACAATATATTTTTCATTTATTCATATAGCTGGCAAATATCATATCTCTACATATATTTACATATATGTATATTTATATATATATATATATATATATCTCCACACAAACACACACACTTCTATAGCCATTAAATTGCTCTCGTTCAGGTGTATAGAACATTTTTTAAGACTTCTTTTAAACCCAATACCAAACTCAAATAACTAGTTCAGTTTATACATATCTACATATACGTACATATCTGTAAGCTACATATACATATATACATCGACATCTATGTAACTATCAAATGTATCATTTTCACCATATGTACATAGAGAGTAAGTACCTCTGTATACTAAGAGTGCTACATTTATGTACATACATGTATGTAAATAGAGCGTTTAACGTATCCTTTCACATTGCAAACATACCAAATACCGATACATACGCATACATATACATATATACATCTATATACTTATGCATGTTGCAATATGATCTATTGTTGAGTGTTTGTTGCAAGCGCGTCCTCATTGACTACTTACATATATGTAAGTGGTATGTAAATATGTATGTACATACACACACATTTTTATATGTAAGTCCCGAAGGAACAAAAGTGTTCGTACTTATTCGGCGTCTATCGATGCCTGCTGAAGACGTTTTCCACCACACCCACATTAACGTATCAAGTGTATGTATATGCATACATACCTATACATCTAATATGCACGTGTGTGTGCGTGTGTGTCTTGATGTGCGTCTTTACATTTTTAAGTATATCTAAAGCATACACATAAGTGCATGAATTCATATACATAAAAACAAACAACATATATATATTGTATATATACATATACGTTATGTATGCATATTCTATATGTATTATAGATATATATATATATATTTGTCATATACATTTCGTATCATATATATATGTGCATATATGGATTGCCGGTATAAAATGTAAACACATTTCAAATAACATATCCTTGTGACAACTGAGCGTATGCGTAATATATTCTTTTTTTACACTTTGCATATTAAAAGTCAACGGTAAAGGCATCTTTAAGCTTTAAAATTATGCTTTAAATGTATTATATATATATATATATATATATATATGCAGCGCTGCTGCAGCATAATTATATTGAAAAGCAGCAGATTCGCAAGGCCCAACCCTTTTCCTTTAGCCCATAGCAATTAAACACTTTGCCGGCAGCTTTAACCAACGCTGATTATGACAGTTGCAGGCAATGCAACAACAGCAACAACAGCAACAACAGCAACAAAAGCAACAAAAACCATACAAAGGATTAGTAAAGCAATAACAAAGTATATGTATGTAGGGGTTGGTTTGCGACTTGATGGTATTTTCCAATCAAGATAAGAAACGAAGTATACAAAATGTTGATACAAACCTACCGAACGTGCTTGATGCATTTGTTCGTATATTTATTTTCCGCTGCTCTCTCAGATAGCAAGCAATTTATTAAACCAAGCCAAGCGTCTCGAACGTGTTTGATAGTGCTACAGGGACAGATTATTTAAGACAAAATATAAAATATTTTTCTCCCCTTTTAAATTTGTAACTGTAGCAATTATTTATTTAAAAATCTTTTTTTTTTGCAGCGCACAAAGACTGTGGCCAAAAACTCATAAGAAACCAAAAACCAAATAATAATAAATAACGAAAATAGTTTAAATATTACAAAGAAAACTAAAACAAATAAACGAACAAAATGTTAATTCGTTGGAAGAGTAAAGATAAAAGTGCTTCGGCCAATCAAAATAACAGCGGCGGCAGCAGCTCATCGTCAAAAAAGAAACGCAAAGGACGAGAAGGAGGTAATTATAAAAAAAAAAATACTTATACATTACAAAAGAAAACTTATACATATGTATAAAATCAAACGCAAAAACAAGTTAAGACAAAATGTTGCAAATAATTAAAAGAGAAAATGTAAATTTGATATAATAAATACTTTTCCATATCTTTCAATTGATAAGTTTTATAAAATTGTATTTTTATTTATTACTTTTAAATTCTAATTGAAATTCATTTATTATGTTTTTTTATTGTACACACAATATACAAAAAAAATACTAACACTAATTATTTAAAAAAAAAATGAAATCGTCTATATGAAAATGTAAATTGAAACAAAATGAAAGCGCTGCAGCTTTTCAACATAGAGACGACTTCTGTGAAATGTCTATCAGCTTTTGCCCGGCAGCTGTGGATCAGTGTTTACTTATGCGTTGTGTATAATTTAAATTTAACTGCAGCAAAAATCGATAGCTTCGATTATTACGTATTTAATTTGACAAGTTGTGGGGGCTCACTGATCAATTGCGCTTCAGCATTTGATTTGTTGTTATTAATTTAAAAACTTAATTAAAATAACAATTATTATTAGAAATTAAAGTAGAGCAGCAATAATCGATGTGTATCGATGCATCAATTCGCATCACTAAACCGCTTTTCTAATCCGCTTTTAGAAGAAGACTGGCAAAATGAAAATAAACCGGGTCGTTTACCACCTAACGATCAAGGTAAGCCAATTATAACGATATTATTCTATAGAAATGCATAATCTTATTGTTTATTATAATCTCGAAAGGTGGTGACGAACGTAGACGCGCTATGCGACGCGATGATCCACGACGCCATACACTCGGTGGAGATATTTTAGTCTATGGCGGTTCGCAACATCCACACGCACATCAAATGCCTTTGCAGCAGCGTGCCATGGACCTGGAAGTAAGGCACACGTCCAATCAGATATATATTTCAAAAATATGCTTAATATATCTTTTATAGATGAGCACACGAGCTATGAAGAACAAGAAAAATCAACCAATGCGCGGCTATGCGCCAGTCAATCAGGGACCGCTGTTCGATGATGATCCCGGCATTATGTCTGAGGTGGAAACAGCAAGTACCGGATTTCGACGTGGCGGCAAACAACGTTCCTCATTGCCAGTGGTACGCACACCTTCAAAGACACTGGAACGACCACTTGGTCTGGTATTTCTGCAATATCGTTCAGAAACAAAGCGTGCATTGCTACCCAATGAGATAACATCGATTGATACGGTACGAGCATTATTCGTACGTTCATTTCCACGGCAATTGACAATGTCATATTTGGAGGGACCGAATGTTAAAATCTATATACATGATGCCAGCAAAGATATGTTCTATGAACTGGAAGATGTACGCTCACATTTACGAGAAATACGTGATCGTTCCGTATTGCGTCTGTTTGAATCAACCGAGGTGGCTGCACCACCACAAATACTGCCAGGTGGTCCTGGCATACCACAGCCACTGCCTCAAGCATTACCCAATTGGGATCAGGATCAGAGCTACTTCAGTGAGCCCGAATTTGATTCTGATTTCAAGCATCAACACATACACAAATCAAAGGTAAGTCTATAGTTTCTATGAAAGGATAAGGACAGGACATAACATGTTTATATAGTATATCTGACTGTAATATGAGAAGTGCCAGAATCCTTTCAATGTAAAATATGCCTAGAATAAGCCCCCTTCGTCCCCTTATTCAGAGAAGTAAAGAAATTCTTTTATGTTCTCATTATTAATTTATTGATATATATGTACATACATATATATAGGTTTATAGGTTTATATATATATGTGCATGTGTGCATGTGTGTGTGTGTGTGTGTGTGTGTAGGAGGAGTATATTGTTTTACAAGCTGGTTAATTGGCATTAATATACATACATCGCTTAGTAACTAATACATACATACAATTATGTACACATTACTCGAATATTTGGTTGGTATTCGAGTACATTTGATAAACAATAAAAAATATCCTTACTGCTTAAATGTATGTGTATGTATTTGTGTGTCTATCTATGTGTCTGTTTGTGTATGTGTGTGTGTGTGTTTTGACCCTATTGTTTAAGCCTTGTTTGGTCTATTTTGTTTTTCTTTTTAAAAGTTACCACAGCCGCCCACACTGAGGCCCTTAAGCGCATTATTCATATGTTCACTAACATCCTTCCAGGCGAACACAATTGCACCCTGGAAGGGTTCTCCATCGCAATTGCTGCATAAGGACATGACTGCTTTCACTTCCTCTTCGGCTGGTTCACGATCATGTGAACTAACCTCCTCCTCCAGTGTCATTTTCAAACCCAAATCCTGTTTGAATTGCTGACCACCAAAATCAGCTAGACCATTATATTTATTATAATCCTCATTGCCACCGAGTCCATCATCTACAACAGAACCATCATTGAGCAGTACCAAACCGCGTTTCTTTAATTTCTTATCATCGTGCGCAACTCTTCGCTCCTTTGGCGTTTCACGCTTAAATTGTATATGCGTCTCTGTCTCATCTATGAACTGTACATTCGCCGAGTTGCTGAGCATATGAAACTGTCCCGCTTCAGTTGCTGTTGCACCAGCAATTGTTGGTGCCGCTGGTATGGGTACTGGCAATGGACGTACTTGTGGTATAGGCGGTAAGCCAAGTAGTTGTTGTGCCACCAATCTGGAGCCAGTATTGATTTGTCCATTAACGAAATTTGTATTAACCGTAAAACCTTGTTGCTGCTGCTGTTGCTGTTGCTGTTGCGGTTGCAATTGTGCTGCAGCAGCATCGCCTTGTTGTGCACTCTGTGGTTGCTGTTGCCCACCAGCCAAATTAATGCGAACTCTTGTTGGTATTTGCCCGCTGGCAAGCAATGAATGCATCGGTTGTGGACGATTTATCTAATCATATATCAGATATTTATATAATATATATATATAGATATATGTAATATTATACTAACCATTGGTGGTGCACGCATTGTACTAGAGACTTCCTGACCCTCATGGTCAAAGTGGTGCACATGATGGTGCTTATGGTCTCGATGTGCCTTTCCCGCGCTTAAAGCCACACGATAAATTTGCACGAGGGTCAACTCAAAGTGGAGGCCGTGGCTTACTTCGCCCGTTACCGAACTGCCGCCTGAACGCAATTTTCCTTTGGCTGGTATTTTATGGCCCACTAACTGTAATAACAGAAAAATAGCAAATAAATAAAGTCATACAACAACGCTTGATTTCACTGCGTAATAACGATTATGAAATTTTGATCAATATATATTATATATATATATATATATAAACCGGTACAATTGGTATTTGTACAAAATGAAACGATTGGCATTCAAATAAAACTCAAGCTATATAACTCAATGGTTAACCAAAATGTTCAATGCCTACCATTAAGACGATCAATCAGTTAACTCTAATATTGATTTTAAGTTCTAGATAAATGATATTGATGGATCATATATGTATATAGTTATGTATATGTTTAAAGCCTGATCTTAGTTGCATAAGAAAAGAGTAAAGCAAGAAATGTTTAAGTAAAATCTTCTGCAATCACATTAAATATATATATATATCTATACAAATGGTACATATATTTATGGTACATATGTATTTGGTACATATATATATATATATATATATATGTATATATATGGTACATGTAAGAGCTAATTAAATATTGCAATCTTTTCCCTGAACTGGTTTCATTTATCGTCTGACAGTTGCCGTCGTTTGTGGCTGTCATTAACTGTTTTGAGCTTTAGTTTTAGTTTTTTTTGCTTTTGTTTTTTTTTATTGTTTTTATTATTATTTTTCGGCTTAAACGCGTAATTAGTTAAGTGACCAAAACCGTTAGCAACATCTTGGTTACATTACTCACTGAATTGTGGAAGCCACGCCCAATACGTTCTGCCTTTAACCAGACCTGCCATTCGCCAGTCTTTCCATTCCATGAGCTGCACATATGATGCCATTGACGCATACGCAATGGATAGTTTAATCTAAACCAAAATCAGAAACATAACCAAATATAGTAAAATCAAAAGAAGAATAAATAATACTCAACAACGACAACAACAGTTATTGAGTAACTGGGAATACATTTTGATGGATGAATTGGTACTAAAAGAAAAAAAAATTACCTGTACATTTGTTGACCTTTTATGGCCATCGATAGGAAACTGGAATTTTGAGCATTCGCGACCCAGATTTGTATCTCTCGTGCTTCCTTTTCGGCTGTGGAAGTAAAATTAAAGAAATAAGAAATAAGTAGAAAAAAAAGAAACCATGTAAAAAGAAAAACTATGTCTAATATTACGAAATCTAAAGCTAAAGCAAAAAAAAATTAAAAAAAAGAAAACCCCCAAAAATGAACCAATTAAAAAAACCAAAACAATTTACAGTTTATTTCGGCAACAAAATCAACAATTCTTTTGCACGAAAACAAGAAACTTTTTAAGTAATATGCACTGTCAGTTAACCCTTAAGAAAATAGCATAAAATTTAGGTACAACTACAGTGAAATCACCATAACATGTACTTATTCAAACCAGTCCTGTTAACGACTTGAAATATTTCGAAAGAAAATTGTTACAAGCTTTGTGACGCTTTGTGTGAAGCTCAACGAAATGACATCTGCTTGCAGCAATTATTACAGCATATTTCATATTTTTGGGCATTAATTTTCAGCAGTGTGGCAACACTGCAAGGCCTTTTTAGGACTTATTCTGATGCAGTCACTTCATATTGGAAGCTTGGTAAAGTTTTGTTTTTTGTGAATTTTCTTTTACAATTTTCTGCTTACTTTTTCTATAAACACAAATGGTACATTATCTATAGATTTATATGTGGTACCTTTGCAAATTAATTTTAGCTTAATGTACCATGTTCGTGTACCAATTAAAGATACATTAAGCATTTTTCAATAGTTAGCAAAGAAAATTTGGTTATAAAGTCTATGCGAGTTACACTGTACCATAACGAACAATACGGTAAAAAAAACTGTGCAAATGGGTACAATTTGTATATATGTTAAGGAAAGTGTTACATGAGAAATGATACAGTTTAAAATGAAATTAACTTTTATACAAGTTTTATGGCATACAGTAAAAAATTGAAAAGGAAGGAAAACTATGTTACAGCTGTTAAGTGTGTTACAGTTAAGAGGAGTTCACTGTAATTAAAAGTAAAATTTTCAAATCTATATGCACATGGTTAAACCTAGGCTTAGCCTAGTTTTATAACATGGAAGTGCGGCAATCGGTTAAATATAATGCCGATGACAAAAGTAATGACGGGAAGTAGACCAAAATCCTGTTAGCATAATGGTCGTATTGGTAATATCTAAAAAAAAAAAAAAAAAAACTAACAGTGAAACGTTGTCTACCTGTTTTTTTTTTCGTTAACTCAGCTCAGGTTTCCACGGTTAACGTCTAAATGGAAATATATATATATATATATATTTTATATAGGTTTTTTTTTTTTATATTTTCTTATGCGGCAGGTTTAATGTGTGTGTGTAAGGCGTAGCCTCGGGTCATGACAGCATCTGTCAGGTTCCGGAAGTTTTTGTTTTTGTTTTAGTTTTTTTTTTGATATTTTTTTTTTTTTTTTTTTTTGAAAAACGCAGCTTGAATTGCATATTTAAAATAATCTCAGCGACTAAAAATAACAAAAGCCAACAGTAGCTGCAAATTTATAAGCTAACGGCAAACAGGTAGATTTAACGTTTATGTAATGTGATCACAAGCAGCTGATTTCATAGTGATATTAAATGGAAATTGTCAAGATGAAAGATGAAAAGCGTTAAGCATACAAAATATATATATATATATATATATACATATATATTATATATATTTATATGTATTAATGTGTCAAAAAGAAAGAGTGAAAAATTTCACACAGTTAATCTTAAAATTTATTTGTCAAATTAAGTTAATTTTTTTCGATCAGTCAAAAGCGTCAACTTTATGGTCAACGATCGCTGTCAACACACTTTTTATGATGATGATTGTTATTGTTGTTGTTTCAGTTATTGTTTGCTGTTTGAGTTATTGTTGTTGTTGTTGTTGTTGTTGCAACAGGAAGTTAAATTCCTTTCACTTTTCCAACATTTCATCCAGGTTCAAACTGCTGAAGCATGCCCCACAAATTTTGTTACCCACTGAAGGTCTTTTTATGTTGACTCACTGCTCTAGGGTTGATAAGTGTCGCTCGGGTAGGAATGGTGCGGGGTTAGGGCGGTTTTTTTTTTCATTTTTTATTTCAACCAAAACAATTGACGCCTTTTTTTTTATATTTTCTTCTTCATTTTTGTTTTTTATGCTTATATAAGAGTTCGTTGGCCATTGTGTAGATTAAGAAAGTACAGATATATATATATAACTACTTATAGCTGTAAAGGGCCACACTTACCATCATCACAAATTATATAAATGCAAATCTCAATAAATCATAATATATATAAACACATATATATATATATATATATATATTTTATAATTTATGCAGAGTCAGTAGTAATTGTCTTATAGCACACCCAAAAAGCATTATTATATTAATTAACTGCTTAATCATTCAAATACTTTTCACCAACTTAACTGCTATATAGCTACAATCCGCATTAATATTCCCTGTGTAAACCAGCCTTTCTATGCATTAACTTTTCTTGGCTAACAGTTTTCCATAAAAGTTTTTCCCTTTCCATAAGTAATTCTTGCAAAATCTCCCTCCTCTTTCAATTGTTTTTCTTAGAAATGATTCCCTGTGTTATTTACTTGTTTTTTCTTCTTCCTTTAGCCCCAATTTCCTATACTTAAATACTTTACCTCTCCCTTAGCTAGTTCTACCTATTTTGTTATTTACCTTTTTTGCTTTTCTACTATCTTTTTTTTAGTTTTAAACCAATTTCCACAATAACTATTAAATCAATCGATAACTATTAAATGCTATTGAACTCTTTTCCTAACTGACAACCCTTAAAAGTCCTTGTGCTCGAGCCTTGCATGCCTTTCATTTCCGTACCTCTTTTTCCTATTTCCAATGAAAATATTTCCTGTGTATCGTTCAAGCACAAAATTACTGTCAATTATATATTTATAGATATAATTTATACAATTCTTTACTAACATATTCAATTGAATGAGGGCCCTAAACACTACGTTTAAACTAAGTGTTCTGTGAACTGTGTTTTCCCTTAGGAAAAATTTCTGTAAGGAGTTGCTCCATGAAGTGTTTATTGATAGAAATTCTTTGCTCCGAATATATTATGGTTCTTTATTGTGCTGTCAATTATTAACTATCTATATATCTCCTAGTATTATTCAGATTTGAATGTTTAATGTAAAGTTAGCCAACCCTTATCATCGGTCTGCTAATTGAAACTGAAGCTCATTGCAAATATTAATGCTGTCCAAATTTTGATCCTTGAACACTTAAAGAACTTTCCCACTATCTACTCCATCTTTTCTTTCGTATATTGAAACTATTTAAGGCCTTTATTACTATTCCTTTAAGCTACTTTTCTGATACTCTTTGCTAGGGAATTTGCTATCATTTTTCATAACTATATCCTTAGCGCAAGCATTCTAGACTAGGAATTCCCTTTTATACTAAGCTCTACAATAGTATTCCTTTGAATTGATAAGGAACATTTTAAAGATGTACCACTATATATGATACTTACCCTCATAGGTGAGCATAACATGATCACCGCTATGATTTGTGAAACGCATCCAGAAACATAATGTAAATTGATCCAATTCAGGCAATTCATTATTATAATCAACAACACCATCCTGATTGAAGGCAAATTTCTTGGCACTACAACGATCCGAGGCAAAGTGCGGTGTACGTGAAAAGCTTAAGGATGGCTCCTTAATAATATCATCTGAGAAACTATAGGAATCATAATGATTCGCTTCATCATCATTCAATGTAATTGGATGCTGTATTGTTGCTGAACTTGAATCGCTGGATAAACCAGATTCAACACCATTCAAAACACTACCATGCGGTAATACCAATTCATCCTCATCCTTATTACCATCAAAATGTGTATAACTTGTGGCTATCTCATGACTGCTGCTTGCATCACCAGGATGCGATTGCTTTAAACTGTATGAGCTAATCGGAGGACTGCCATTATTGCCAATTGTTGAAATTGGTTTCCACGCATTGATAATACGCGTATTAGCCAATGTTATAACTAACAGTACAACTGCTCTGCCACAGCCTCTATACAGCTCAATCATCTTATTACAGACGAAAAAAAAATAACAGTAGATAATTTCTCGATTTTCTCAATTTTAGTATATCTCGATATTGTTTTTTTTTTTTGTCGATCTCTAGTCGATTTTCGACTTGAAGCGTTTTTAACGTCCGTTTGCGCCGCTGTCTCGCACTTTACTATTCGTCTACGCATGCGCCGCAGTTAACTTGAGCGGAGCCAAAAAAAAAAATAATAAAATAAAACAAAAAAGAAGAAAAAAAACAATATCTAAAAAAAAAAACAAAAAAACATAATAAAAAAACAAACAAAAACAAAAATAAAAACCGCATACACCGAGCTCTCGCTGCTTGAAGTACGTCTCATTCTCTTTCGCTCTCTCTCTCTCTCGCTCTCAGTTGTAACAAATTGTAAAATTGTATTGAAATTGAAACTGGTTGAGGTTATTTCTTTATGTTGTAGTTGTTGTTTCTATTGGTGTTTTTTCTTTTGTTTTTGTTTTTGTTTTGCGTGTTGAGCTTTTTCTTTGAATGCAACAAACAAACCACTCGTAATCCAACTACAAAAACATCTCCATCGCTCTCTCTCTGTTTGTCTGCCGCTCTCTATCTCTCTTTTATCCAATAAATAGTGATACGATAGATAGTTGTAAGTAAGCTGTAAGTAAGTTGTAAGTACTTTCAAGCTTAAACATAACTGCATCTTTCTTACATCTACTCCTCATCCTACAGCACCCGCCTTAGCTCATCTCTATCTGCTACTCCTCCAGCTTCTCTTCCTTCTTCGCATCAAGCCAGTTGAATACGCATCAATTTCAATATGGTTTGATTTGCTTTATGCAGCAGAACAATTTCAAACAATAACCGCATATTGCGTACTCCAAATTATTGGCAAATACGCACACACACACACACACACACACACACACATACATGCACACACAGATATATATATATTTATATATAGAGCAACATTATATGTGACAAAGAAAAGTCTCTGTGAAAAGTAACTGCAAATTGGCAAACAATTTTTGAATTCCATGCAGCTCCTTAATGGCTTATTATTAAGGAATTTTTTTTAAGACTAAAACGTCTGGAATTCGCACCACGTACCACCTCTCAATGAGTTGCCTAAAAAACACTTATATTATCCATTTTGGTAAAGACTTTGTTACATATTGTTTTTGTTGTTTTTTGTTGTAAACTTACAATTAAATAATTATTTTATAATAATAAGAAATAATAAATAATTATTTGTAATAAAATAATTATTTTTATTTTAATAAAATAATTATTTTTATTTTAATAAAATAATTATATAATTTAATTTATTTGAATATATATTAAATTTATTTTATTAAATTTTTTATTTTTGTAATTTTTCATTACTTTCCACACCTTTTTTTTAAATTAAATAAAAGCAAAAACAAAATAAAAACAATTTACAACTGAAGCTCCAATCATTTTGGCTTTAAATTTTCAATTTGATTTGATTTCAATCAGTTAAAAGACACAACAAAAGACCTGGCCAAAACAGTGCTATTGATTTCGTACAATTAACAAAGTGTGTACAGTAAACATTCATTATGAAAGGAAAATTAACAAGCTAATTAAAATTTTTTATAAATAAATTTTAATATATTTATTATATATATTATTATATATTTATTATTAAATTAGAATTCATATTCCATTCTCAACTAATACGACAAAAATACGCTATATTTGTCGCTGAAGTTGAGCCGATTGATAATTCTAAAACTTATCATATTATATTTATTATATAATATATTATATTACTTTAGTTGCTCCTTTTTTAGATACTTCTTATAACCTAAGTGTGCTGCTATGTAATGGAAAGAAATGCCATAAAAATAAGCAGAATTTATGGAATATAATTACACATAAAATAATTACTTTACATTTTAAGCTTTATGTTTTATTAAATTAAAAATCTGAGCACAAAAAAAATACAAATTAATTTTATATGCCAAAAAATGTAAATGTAAATTTAAAGTATTAAAATATTCTCCAAAAATGATTTTCTACTATGAAAACTATGCCTAAAATTTATGAAAAAAATATTTAACATAAGTAAAAAATTGTTTCTTATATGTGAGTGTACACTGTACTTGAAGATTAGACGCAGTAAAGGTAAAGTTCAAAAACATTTCTTTAAGCAAAAAGTCGTTAACCAAGGCTTAAAATTAACAAATTGATATGAGAAGCTACGCTAGGGGTACTAGGTTCGAATACCAGCTGGATATTAAGTCTGTTAATATATATTTTCATCGATTGTTATTATTAATAACTTATTAAGTAATATTCATTAAATCTATGGTAGTATATTTAACGCACATTTACTTAAAGTGTTTTCTAATAGAATGTGTTGAGTTTAGTATTAAATTTTAATTAATTCTTTTTATTTGTTAATTCTATTAAGGAGTATTGAAAAGGTTAAATTAAACACGATTTAATAGTGTTAAAATGTTTTTTAAACGAGACAAGGGAAAGCTTTTAAATTAAACAATAATAAAGGTAATTGATGAATAGCAGCAGACGCCTCAATAATTGGCAAGAGTTTGATTAACTGGGTGTGTTTTTTGTTATTGAAAGATACAAATTTATTGGCCCTGGGCCCTGGAATTTCCAATAATAATACTCTCTATATATACATATATATATATACTTATAACTGTATATAACAATTAAACTAAATAGTTGAATTCAAATTAAAGTGAAACTTATTAACATTTCGCTAATGGAATGAAGGCCAATTGGCATTATATGAAATGCCAAGGCTGTATATCTTAATAATTCATGTTTCAATTTAACACACCGGTTTTTAAAACTACAATTGTACATAGTTATAGTATACATATAATAAAGTATGTAATCTAAATAATTATATGCACATAAATTGCAACTATGATCGATAAGTAAAATGTGTCCCCAGTTGCATAGAGAATCGCATTCAACTCAACATCAACTTTCAAACGATTCAATTCACAATTTATTTAATTTTTAAGAATTATTCTAATATCTAGTATAAATTCTGTATAAATTAATTTAAATAATATAAATAATTTAATAATTTTTTTTTTATTTTGTTTCAGATTGGCAAACAACCAGCTCCATATTATGTGGGCTCATCGCAAACCTTGCCACGTGGCATGTACGCCTCAGAGCGTACCAAAGTTTCAATGGGTGCGTTATCCTTTTTATCTATTAAACTATATATTTATCTCACAAAATATTAGATAAATATTTGTTATTATTTGTTTTTATTAATATTAATTTTAATTTAATAAATTAAGTTAAATATACTTAGCATCATCTGGACATTATTTATGCACTTGCTTTATACATTGGCATACATTTATTAAGTACCATAAAAATAAAGATAAAGTAACAGATAACATGTACAGTATCATATATAGATAAATATATAAATATAGTTCCCCGGGTAATTCCAATTAAATCGATGGAAAACCATGCAAAGTGTTTATTTGAGAAGACATTTCTACTCCCTTTTATATTGAGTTCTTTTGAACAAGAAGGGATTATATATGGCCTATAATAGACTAACACGTAGGGAAATCCACCGAAAATATTAAACATATGTATATATATTCTGAATCCACATCAGTAGACGTGTCGATATAGTCCTGTCCGTCTAATTGAAGTAAAAGCTCTATATATAAATTTACTTCTTTGCAGTGAACAGTTGATTTCATTTATAGTTTTTGTAAGGAGATGAAAAGATATCACAAATAATTGTAATATGAAATGTTTGTTCTAGGGAACATGGACTGTATTAAAATAGTTTACTTTCATGTAAAACTATTTAAAATTAAATAACATTAAATATACTTATGTATACATATATATTAAAATATAAAATAAAAGATATTTTCAAGGGTACTTTATAAATAAAATTTCAATAATTTTATGAAATTAATTTAAAAACATTTTTTTCATTTTATTCATTTAAAGTTTATACCAAATTTAATAGTTTTTTTTTTATTTTATGCTGCATTTGTTATTTTATTTTTATTTAGTTTTTTTTATAACTTTTATTGTCTAAGCACATGCATATTTATATAAAAACATTGTTGAAAATCTATGCATAAATATATTAAGTGTAATTAAAAATATAAAAAAAATATGTATATATGTGTATATATATATATATATTTATGTACGTATATGTATATACATATGTGCATATAATATATATGTATGTGTATATTTATATATGTATATATATACACATAAGGAGCGCCTGTGAAACCATTCAGATCGCTTAATCGAAGGGGTAGCATGGAACCCCTGTTTCCATATTCCTCGGATCAATTATACAGTATACCAGGTACACGAATATATAACATATATTTTTCTTTGATTATTAAATTTATGATAAGATCATATCAATTATATATATTTATATAAAAGTATATATGTTATATATAAGTTCAAGTATAATAATTGGTAGCGCTTTTCTTATGGGTTTCAAAAATTGAGCGTAACAATTTCTATGAATTTCTATAAGCTGCCAATTCGTAAACATTATCATTAAATAAATTTATATATTTGATTTTTATTCTTTTTAAAATTGTTTTTTATTTTTTTAATTTATTTTAATAGTTTTTTAAGTAAAGGCAAATTTTAATTATATTTTAAAATTACAGACGGTTATACCAGTTCTCCGGAGAGAAGCTCACGCGGCAACTATGAGGAACCCTATTACAGCCAATATGGTACAAGAGGTTCTGTCGTGGCGCCTATCATTGACGAGGAACAGGGGTAATTAATTTATATATTTATAATATATATAATTTAATTATATATTTAATATTTATAATTTATAGTGAAGTAGTTTTGACTGAAGATCAATACTCATTGTATGGTATGAAAGTTGGTCCAAATCGTCTACCACATCGTGGTAATCAGATCTATGATCCAACCAGGTAAGCCTTATCCAAACGTTGACCATCTTTTAAAGCTTGCATATAGCTTACGTAATCAGTTAATAATATATTATTATAGTCAGCATATTTACTACTACGTTTACTACGTCTATAAACCTTAATGCGCCTCACATTTTTTGATGTTTCTGTCGCTGTCGCCACCGGATGATAATATGTTGTACCTTTACTTTTTATGGCCTGAACAATCAGGCATAATAAATATCCACCAAATGATAGGAATGCCAGTGCAGTGATACTTATTTGAAACAATGTCTGTAGCTTAGATGGCTTCTCCTCCATCCAACTAGGTGCAACATTATGTTCCCATGGCGGTGGTCCATAACTGCCCGATGGTCCGCCTCTGCAAATATCAGAGAAATATATATATAGTTCAAATCTGTATGGGGCTTGATATAATGTGACAGATAGCTGGATAATAAATGTGTGATAGCTATTAGATATATAGGAGATATGTGGTAGATAAATAGAAGGTATCTGGTGGATAAGTGGTCGGTATATGATAGAAATATACGACAGATAAATGTTAGATATGTGATGGTTATAAGGCTGATATCAGGCTATGATATAATAAATATATGGTAGAAATTTGGTAGTAATATAGTTTATATATTTAAGATAGATCTATAATATGTGACCGATATGTGGAAGATATATGTACAGTTGATATATGAAAAGTTAAGTAATTGACATATAGATATGCTATATATATGGCACAAATATGGCCTAACATATGTTAGATATATGTTCATTATACTGTAAAATTAAAGTAGGTATCTGGCTGATTTGCACTATTTGTCACTTACCTATCTGCAGCCATTAAAGCCATACGCTGAGGTCCTTCAGTTGTCTCAGTACAATTAACAGCAGATCCTTCGAGATTCTCCTCATTTGTTTTATCTGTCTTTTTCATAAGTTCCATAGATTTCTTTAAGATCAAAAGATCTTGTAATGAGAAATTTGTTATACAATTCGCAAAACGATCTGGCGTACTGGTTACTATAATTAATAAAACAAAAGGATATTAATTATAAAGATATATATCGTATTAATCTTTATTTTATATTGGATAACTATTCCAAGTTAAACAATCGAATTTATAAGCTTTACAACAAACTTCAACTCTCCAGTTAGGGATTAAGTTAGAGTTCATGATAAGGATTAACTGTCAGTTTCAAATAAGTTTAACTGAGAGATATTTTTAATTGTATGGTAAAGTCTGATGTTTATAGTATACAGACTATGCAATAATCAAAGTAACAAATTCTATGCTAAATAATAAAACAAAAACAACACAAAACCAAAACCAAAAATTAAAAAAAATTAAATTTTTAAATAATAACATTAATTTAAATGATATTAAACCTTACACGCATTAATATTTATTTAAATTATATTTTTGAAATAATTCAAAATATATAGTTTATTTTATGCCTGTTCTACTGTTCTTCCTATGCAGCTTCAACAAATTTGCATTTAGCCTAAGCAAAAGGTTTCAACGGTTTTGTTTGTGTGTTAATAAACTTTATTTTATGATAAGCAAATGTTTTAATTATATTTGTATAGTAAATCTAATTAATAATAATTTTTAATTAAATTCAATTATTAATAAATATATATAATTAATAATATATCCATCGTACATACCGCTGCAATAATCATCCATGATTCTATACTCCAATTTGGTTTTAATTCAACGACTTTGGTTTAGCGACTGTCTTTAGAGGAATGTGACAAAAACCTTGAAACCGATTGTGAATGAATGTTTAAAGTTTTGTAACGCTTCCATGAGTTAATTAAATACAATTATTAAGTTTTACCACTTTCATTATTAAGTAAATTTGAGGCCCATTTTCAAGCTTGGCTGCACAATTAGAACTTAAACGGAAACTGAAATGCCGCCAACAAATGAAATTGTCACGTTACATTTACACAATTTATCTTGTATTTATAACTATACACATATATATTTACATTATATATATATTTTTTTTTTAAATATATATTTACAGACCTGAAGATTTACATCGCATCAGAGTGGAGCACATGGAACGTCAATTGGCCAATTTGACTGGCTTAGTGCAAAAGGCTTTGGTCAACCAAAATCCTCAAATACAACCAATGGCTGTACCCACATTGGATCCAAATTATCTCGTTGTGCCAACTCAAATTCAAGGTATATATATACATACATATATAAACATATATATTTTTATATATATATGATATCACAACAATCTATATACATTGTATAACACCGCTTCAATATGCTTCATAGTTTCATATGATCAAATAAATCATATAAATCATTATATATAGATATATAAAATAATATTGTATTGTCCTTTGTATAATTGTTGTTGTTATTGTCTTTTGTCTTTTTGTTTTTGGTTTTTCTTTTATATATATACATATATATGTATATACTTGTATACCGATTTAGCTAATGGTTCCGCTGATGAGCTATACATTAGGGAAAAGGCACCAAAATTAGGCAAAAATTCGTGTCGTAAGTTCAAAATTAATTCTATTATAAACTTGTTCCAGACATTTGTTGTTGTTTTCAGAGAAATCTGTGTCCTTTGAAAAATCTGTTTCATTTAGTGACGATATACAGGGTATACCAAAATCACATAATCCCCTACATGCTGGTAAATAAATACACTTTTTTATATTTTTATTTGTGTTTTATTTTTTTATTGAGCTTCTTTATATATTTTTTAATTTATATGATAAATTGTTAACACAATGCAATGCATCTGTTTTAGCTGATACAAAACCAACCAAACCGGCTATTAAATCCTCTACCTTGCCACGTACATCATCACAAGGTAAGTATGCAATTGCATACATACATGATGAAAGGTATTGTATTTATATTGTAATTACATCACGAATATATCACGCATGCATACAAAGCAATTTACACAAAATGTTAGCTTAAGTTGAATTATATTTAATTAATTTGTATTAATTAATAATTAATTGTTATATAAAATATAGAACGCGATCGCTTAAAGCCACCGCCACCTCCAAAACCCATTGTATTGGCACAGACAACACATCCCAGTTATCGGGCGGATATAGCACTGGCACCAGAAGTCTATAATCATCTCAGAGGATTACAGAAGAAGGCCAAGGATTTGCGCATGGAAGTGCGTACCTTGAGACGTTTATCTCAGGCACAATCTGTGGCTGTACGTGAGGATATAAAAAGTACTTTTATGCGGATTCGTGCCACTTTATTGGCCAGCAGTGGCAACTTTTGGGGGCAAAATGATCAGGATACCACTCGAATTTCTAGGGAAGAGGAATTATACAAGCAAGAGGTTATAAGATTGGAAAAGGATCTCAGTGATTTGGAGGCATCTGTGGAGAATTTACGTGGTGAAGTCATCAATCGTCGTACACGTGTCAATATGACAGCTGTCGAGGATATGGCGTTGGTGTTAAGTCGTGCAAGGTATGTGGAGTTTTTATGAAAACCGAATTGTATACTTTTTGAGCAATTTTAAACAATTAACTTTTAATTTTATATAAATGTATATAATTGATTGAAGCTTACTTATATTTTTAATATATATATTATAGCAAAACTGTTGCTGAACTGAAATTAAAGTTTCCAACACTATCGAATGGCTTACGTTGCATATTATCAAACGAAATGGAGAAAGTTGTACGCGAAGAAAAGTTCCTAAAAGAAGAACCCGATAGATTAGAGTCGGCATTACGTCGCTGCAAAAAGCTAACGGGCACACTGGTAACCCTTAAACGGTTTGTATATTATATCATTATATTATATAGTATCTATATATATATATAGATATGTATATATATACTCACTTTTTTTGTATATTTCTATAGCTTGGCTAGCGTACAGGAACAACGCTTACCACCAAATGAGCCACCAATAACTGAAGAATCTCTACATGCTACAGATATATCGGTACCAGACAAGGTGAGTGGACTTACAATTAAAAAATATCAAGGATATACACATCCTTTGAAAAAATACACACAACTATTTATGAGCAAAAAACACAAATAGGGCTTTATGGCCAATGCAGTGTTGAAAGAAAATACAATTTATATATAATATTTTTTATATATTATTTTAATAACCAAAAACAAAACAAAAAAGAAAATTCATTGAATACGTTTTATTTTTTAAAAAAAGATTCAAAGAAAATTATGCACACTAGAAACCCTGCTAAATAAATACCTTATATAGAGCTCTTTCTAGGCAAATATTGAAAGGATTCTCCAAATTAATTAATTTGATATAGTCAAAGTTTGATTGAAAGATTGAAAATATTATGACAAACGTTGACAAGTTGCTAATTTAATTTTTAAATTTTTTTTTATTTAATGCCAAAGAAAAAAGTATATTATATTAATTTGAAATTTGCAAAATTGATGAAAAAAATATTTTAAATATTTGAATCCAATTTGTTTTTTATTTATACCAAAGGATTATTTATTTTATGTTACTTTAAAATTTATAAAATTAATCAAAAAAAATATATATTTGAATCAAACCTAAAAGTTTATTATTTTTAATTAATGTGCAAAGGATAATGTATTTTTAATTAATTTAAAATTTGCAAAATTTATCAAAAATTATTTGAAATATTTGAATGAAGTTAAAAATTAATAAGTAAATAAAAATGTTCTACATTACTTCTTGAATTATGTATAATTTCCTTTTATTTTTAAAACTTGTATAAAATTAAAGAAAAAAATAAAAAAAAATTTCAAAATTAAATTTTAGTTTTTCTTTTCCGAATAAAATACAAAAACAAAAATTAAAAAATAAATTAATTATTTATTTATTTAAATATATATTTAAAAAAAAAACATATTTTAATTTGGTTAAAGTGTTTTTATTTTTTTTTTATATATTTGTTGGGACCAAATTTTGTTTTTTTTCTAAAAATTTTTTTTCTATATTATTACCATTAAATTAGACTTAACGTTTGTTGTAATAAATTTTAGGATAACCATTACAAAATTCATTGTAACTTTCCATATTTGAAAGCTTAAATATTGTTACAATATACAAAAAAATATAAATATATATAATTAAGAAATTATTTGTTTAAGTTGAGAAAATTAATTAATGAAATTAATTAGCGGAATATAATGAATTGTAGTCTTTTAATTTGCGTGTATATAAGTATATATATATGAAAGGAATGTGATTTTTATTTAAAGCTCAGTTTTATTGATTTATTCTTATACATATATTGATTTTTAAAATAGTTCACATTGAAATTAAAAAATAAAATCTCTGCAAGGGTTTGTCTAGGCAAACCAATTAGTACTATCAAATGAAACAATCCTAAGTATATAAATTCTGAATTATTTTCAAAATTAATTTTGCTTTGTTTTTTTGTTTTTTTCGTTTACATTTCTTAACGCTTTCCGTTTTGCTTTTGTGCAGTTGTTGCAATTGGCTGTTATTAAATAGTTTTATTATTGTTATTGTTAGTTTTATATTTAAAACCCATTTTTAATTTTCCGTTATATTTGCGTCCACTACACTTTATACATAATATATATGTATATATCTATATATATAAATATTATAAATATTTATATATTATATTTATATATATACATATAAATAGTTTAAACCCCACAACAGTTTTTGAATACAAAAAATAAAAGAAAATTGATCTAAGGCGAAGGCACGCCCAAGCGAAGCTTCACCGATATTACTACATCAATTGAAAGAGCTGCAAGAAAAAAAATAAAAAACAAAAGAAAAACAAAAATAATAAATTAATAGGAAAAAATTTTTTTTATAAAAAGTTAAAAATATGAAAAAAAAAAAAAAAAAAAAAAACACCCAAAAATCATAACAAAAAAAGTTCTTATAAAATGAGGTTTACCTAGTGATTTCATTTTTTTCTTCTTGCCTTTTTTTTGGAACTAACAATTTTGATATCGTATACAACAACAACAACAACAACCACATAGTTTAACTGGCGATGGAGTTCTAACTTCAAAGAGGCAATTACTGAGTAATGACTGAAAAAATACAAATAAATATAAATAAAACAAACCAAAAAAAATTACAACTTTTTACTAAAAAACAAAAAAAACTTTTTATTAAAAAACAACAATCAAAAATCAAAAACCGATAAACTCATAAAACAAATGTCAATTTTATTTTAGCTAAACATTATTTGCTCCGCATTTAACATAAATAGTTTATATTTTTGTATACTACTTAATATACTGCTATAAAACATCTAACTAAATTTAATATTAAACTCAACTCAACTCAAACAAAAAAAAAAAAAAAAAAAAAACTAAATCAAATCATGCTCGTATATGTTTATATATATATATATATATATGTATATGCGTATATATGTATATATAAAGTCAAAACTCATTCAAAAAAAAAATAATAAAAAAGCTAAAAGACAAACACATTTATCGATTGCAACTATCATTAGTTACCTTTATATATATATATGTATATTTTATATGTATGTATATATATAATGTGTGTGTGTCTGTGTGTATGTGTGTGCTTAAAGTGCTTTCCAAAAGTGCAGCGATTTGATCAAACACAGACCTTAACACTTTAACTTTAGGCTAAACTTCAACAAAAAGAAAAAGTTTTAAATATAATAAAAAAAAGCATAAACAAAATAATAACTGATTAATTATTGAAACAACTAAAGATTTAAATTATATATATACATATGTTTCTATATATATATATAGAAATATATATGTATATATATAACTATCCAAATATAGACAAATGACAGGCAAAAAAAAAGCATGAAAGGTAAATTAAATTGACATTCATCTTCATTTATACAATATAAGATTACGTGTGCTTCAGTACATGTTCTCCTTTCTTTTGTTATATAACTAACAGTTCGCTCTCTCTCTCTCTCTATCTAACTGTCTCTCAACAACAACAAAAAAGTTACTTAAAAATTCTCGTTTTTCTTTTGCTATTAATACTGAAGAATGTGCTCCAAACACCTGCTCCTTATGCCTCCAAATGTACAAAATTTTTTTTTGTTTTTCTCCATTGCCTCTGTCTGTGGTCTGTTTGTATACTACCACACCCACTATACTCACCACACCATATACCCGCAATAATACAACTAAATTGGCTTCAAATTGTACACACATACATATGTACCTTCATATTAATATATATATATATATATATATATATATATATATATATATTTATAATATAATATATATATTAAAAACAAAGAATATATAGGTTATAAAACATTACTTTTAGTTCTTAAACAATTTCGTTTTAAAACATTATTTAGTTTGTTTATTTATACAGTTATTTAAGCTCTTTATATATGCTATAATTATAATTAACATAATTTTTATGTAGCTAAACTTTATAAAAGGATATAGGATAACGTACTTTATAGTGTAAATTCATGTATATAAAAAAAAAAGTAATTTTTTGTGTAAAAGTATTTTATCAATGATTACTTCAATCGTCTTAAGAATACAATATAGATTAGGTTTTTCATATAAAGTTAAATTTGAATTAAATGTATACGAGGGTTGCGCAATAAGTTTTATTATTCAATGTTTAAGTGGCATTCTGTCACAACCAACCATCAAGTTAAGTTCTGCTCCCAAGCGATGCATTTTATACCCAAAACGTCAAGCGAAAATTGTTAAGTCAATGCATAACTAGTGGTGGGTGTCTCTGCTGAGCTAAGCTACGGTTTAAACACATGCACATTTTTGAGGAAGTTATTGTTCCTTTTTCAATTCGATTTATATTATGCTGTCAGTGCTATTGTGGTGGTGGCATTGTGTTTATGACTTTATGAACCTCACTGAATGATTTGTGCCTTGCAATTGAAAGTAATTATTAAAAATTTATTTAATTTTTCTTGACACTAAAACTTTTGTGCATTGCATATATATACATAATCGTGAAAGACATAAATTTGGTATACAGTTATATCCGGTATATAGATAGTTATAGAAATATAAACAGGCGATAAGCTCTCCGCTCTTCATTAAAGAAAATATGCTAACGGTCACGTTTATTATTCATAAGCTGATGTTAAAGTTAAAAATTCTGCTTTATGCGAAATGCAGATTTTACTTTGATTTGCCTTTAAAATAAAAATCAAAGTTATGAAAACTTTAAAAGAAATAATTGCATCAATGTATAGCTCTTTATATATAATTGCAAATAATTATTAACTTGTTGGCTTTCAACACTTCTTTAATAAGAATCTGTCTACAAATTTGACTGAGAAACATCGCTGCTGACATGAAGTTGGTCGGTAAATACATGTACTTTTCATATAGATCTCATTTGTAAATATATATGTAATATTGTATAGTATAATAATCCGACATATGTATGTAATGGTTTCAAAATGAAGACAATTCGAAAAATCCTTTTTTCCCATAGCCAAAAAATAAAGTAAAAAATAAAAAAAATTCGCACACAAATTCTATTTTCTACTTAAACTATTTCCTTATTTACTAAATATTTGAAGCTCTTTCGTAAAAAGTTGAATCAATTTTTTAATAAAATGTCAAAATTCCATTGTCACATGTACCTATGTATGCATGTATGTACACCTATGTAAGGACCTGCCCCAAATGCTCAAGTTTATTTTATTTGCTTATTTTATATTATTTTTTATCAGCTTAAAACTTAAGTTTTATTATTATGTACTCAAAAACATCATTAAACATAAACCAAAAAAAAAACTAAATTTAACAAATTAAACACTAAAACAAAGAGAATAATAAAAAGAAATAACTAAATTATTTTTTTTTTTACAAACAATAACCCGAAAAACTGTCAAAGACTTTTTTTTTATTTTTGTACTTTAACAAATTTAAGGCTAAATTTAATTAAAGTTACTTTGACAGTTGCTAACTTCCTTAAACAATAACTAAAAGTCAACTAAAAATATTTTTCAATAAAATAAAATTGTATAACTTTTGGAAAGAGTTTGCTTCGGTTAACCGAAGATTTTAAATATATGCATACATATTTATAGATCTTTGTTTGTTTTTTATATGCTTTTTAGTGTGTGCTTTTCATTTGTTGTTTTTTGTTTTATTATATTTTTTTTTTTTGAATTTTTGATTTTTATTTTTTATTAAAACTATTCATAAATAGTCAAAAGCTAGTTAAATTGAAAAGTATATATTTATATATATATTTTTTATAAATTCATTTATCAATGTTGTAGTTGAAAAGTTAATTTATATATATATACATATATATATATATATGTATATATATGTATATATATATATATATATATAAACAAATTAGTTTAATTGTATATGTAAACTTGTTTGATGTACAACACACAAATCATATATATAAATATATATATATCTATATATATAATAAATATATCTTAAAATTAAAAAAAAAAAAAATGAATCCCCAAATTAAATAATTAAGCGGCCAAGTGTTTAAAAATTAAATATATATGCTAGCAGTCAGTCACTTTATTCACACTCATCGATTGTTGTCTTTGAAGTTTTAACCATCTATTTTAACCCATCATAAATCATCACCAACAACGAACATATAGCTATAACTATAAATCTTCACAATCAAATCAAATCGAATCCAAAGAAAAAAAAAAGAAAAACCAATTGATAACTCAATATATATAACTTGTTTACTAATTATATATAACTATGCATACTATAAACATATATATATTTATATATATATATATATATATATATATATATATATATATAAATATAGTTGAAGCTCAATTCTTGCGTCTTAAGCATAAAATTATACATTCATTTGTCTATTATGTATGTACTAGACATTTGTCCATATCTTAAAGTATATCTTAAACTAAATATATATGTTCATGATCAGCAACAATAAACACTGAACTTATTTCAATACTTAGAGAAGACTATGAAATTTTTTGATTTCGGAAGCTATAAAAAATAAAATTAACTAAAAACTTATTTAATATATGCTTAGCGAAAATAAGAAATAATTTTTTTGAAATAAATGTTGCAAATGTTATAGAAAAATTTATAAAGATAAACAAAATAAACACAGAAAAGTAGTAAAACTTTATGAGAGTGCAGCTAGATATTGTGAGAGAAAGTTATAGTGTGTGTAAATGTTTGTGTAAATGTGTGTGTAAAAGTGTGTATTTATTAGTATGAGAGTCTAAGTGAAGTGCTCTATAAGATTCTATATCATTTACAGCATTTTTATTTAAGTTAAATATAAAGCAAACTCAGAATTCATAGACTAAGAATATGTCAGTTTTGCGTCTAACACAAAACTTGCATCGATCGTAATTTTTTATTGCGTGCAAGAATTGTTTTACTACTGTATTTACACATATATATAGATATATACAATTGTATGCATAGTTTTTAAACTAATTGATGAACTTAACTTAAACAAAAAAAATATTTAATCGGTGAAGACTTCATTTGGAGCTATATAAACCTATACATAAACCATAAATTTTTATTTTTCTTTTGCCTCATTCATATTGAAAAAAAAAAAAAAATAAGAAAAAGAAAAAAATATATACATACAAAACATACACAAATTAATTTCTTATTTTTCACAAAAAAAGCAAAAAAAAAAAAATAAAACCATCGCTAATGCCTTTCATTTATTTAATAAAAATATTTAAATATTTTCTATATGTATTGTATATTGTCTATTAAATATAAATATAAATATTATTTTGCATGTGGTGTTTATTTTTATTTTATTTTTATTTTGTTTACTTTTTGCCAGACATAAATAACATATATATGTATATATATAAATATACGTATATGTATGCTAAATGTGTGTTTAAATTGAGAAAGCAAATAAAATTAAACAGAATTTTTATGGAATTATTTTAAATATATATATATATTTATATATATATTATATATTGTCCTATTGCACAGCATGATTCATTCTCTTAACTGCACCACAGCTTTTGTTTTCTGTGTGTTTTTTTATTATTTATATATATATATATAAATATATTATAATTTTTTTAAGTTTTGCTGCTCTTTATATACAAGGAGCAGCTATTTAATTGTATTTAATTTTTACTTAATTTTTTCTAAAATTTCATTAACTTTATGATATACGTAAATGTACCACATAAGTAATTTATATAAAAGCATACTTATAAATGTATAAATGTGCAATGTTAAACTTATTTAATTATAAATATATATATTTATATATAAATATATATATAAATATATACATTTTTTTTTATTATTAATTTTTATAAATTTTTGCATAAATTTTTACAATTTATAAAATTTTCTTTTATTACTTTTATAGCCAATCCCAACACCCAGGATGGGGTCGTTCATTATCAGCGGGGGACTCGCACCCGAAAACGCACTCGATGCTCTGCTAGATGAGTTAAAGACATTCTCCAAGCCAATTGCCCAACAACAAATGCAACAGCAACAGCAGCAACAGCAGCAGCAGCAACAACAACAGCAGCAACAGCAGCAACAGCAACAACTAATGCAACAAGCCTATGAGGTAAAGCCTAAGAAATAAATATTATATTTAATCCTTTATTTGTATATGAATATATATAATAATGCATCCGCTTCTGCATGTTATTTCTTAAGTTTTTCCTTTTTCTTCTTCTTATCGTATATACATATACATCTATA
The DNA here is from genome assembly GCA_037044455.1 of Zygothrica quintamaculata. Classification (NCBI taxonomy): domain Eukaryota; kingdom Metazoa; phylum Arthropoda; class Insecta; order Diptera; family Drosophilidae; genus Zygothrica; species Zygothrica quintamaculata. The sequence continues at coordinate 34,552 of JBAMBS010000348.1, read as the reverse complement.
TTTATATTTAACTGTATAATTAAAGGCTGCCTGTTTTAATGTAAACATATCATAAAATTCTTGTAGTATATAAAATGCTTAATTATTTTTAATTCCATTAATTAGCTAGCACTATGAAGTTTGGAACTTGGAAAACTTATTCCACATACAATATAACTTTATATAAATATATATATATATATATATATATATATATTATAGTGTTTAATATTTATTTCTATATATACTATATATATGTGTTGTATTTGTTTTATCAGATGCGCCCAGAAGATTCAGCATCCGATGAGAGTGCTCAAGCTGCTGTACAGAGCACAGTCACAACGCAAATATCACAGGCTCGTCTCTTTACGGAAGCAAATCTGAATATGCAACAGGCAACAAATAATAGCATGGTTATTGCTGTGGCAACTGGAACTAATAATACACACACACAACATGCACGTGGTCCATTGCAACATCAACAGAGTCAACAGCAATTGATGATACATACCAATATGGGTAGCTTACGTCGTTTACATTCATTTCCAAGTGAATCGGATAATGAGCTAATGTTACCACCAACAAATGGTCAACGCATTAATGATAATCAAATTGCAAATGGTGGTGTTAGTGGTGTTACTAGTGGTAATGGTAATGGTAATGGTAATGGTATTGGTATTGGTATTGGTATTGGTATTGGTATTGGAAATGGTAATGGTAATGGTATTGGTATAGGTGTTGGTAGTGGTATTGGTAGTGGTAGTGGTGGTAGCAACAGCAACAGCAACAATAACAGTAACAATAGTAACAACAGTAATAACATTAAACCACCAATACCTGAACGTAATGCTGATTTAATAACAAAAGTTGGACATAAACGTATACCACCACCACCGCCGCCGCGTACCAGCTCACGCAGTCCACTGGCCAGTCCAACAAGCCCAAGCCCAAGCCCAATTGTAATACAGAATCAAGTTGCTGCAGCTAATACCAATATTGTTGATAATAATATACTAAATATTGATACAGTTGTTATTGGTAGTGGCAGTGGTGGTGGTGGTTGTGACACCTCCAGCGGTGATAACTCAAGCGGCAATGAATCTGGTAATGATCATGCACAGCGGCAAGTGGCACTCGAGATGCGTCATCAGGAGCTATTAAAGAAGCAAAAATTATTGCAAGAGCAATATCAACGTTTACAGCAAATGAGTAAATTACCATCTGTTGATTTATCATGCCCCACACAAGATCTTGCCACAGCAACAACAATTCCATCAAAATTACAATTACAACAACAACAACAACAACAACATCAACATCAACATCAACATCAACATCAACATCAACATCAACATCATCAACAACATGCAACAACAACAACAAATCATCATCAACATGAATCGAGTATACAACAAAAAATTGCTGCATTAAATTTGGCATGCGAATCAAATATCAATATTGGTGGCATTGCTGCACAACAAAATGAACAAACTTTGGCTACAAATGGTGCTATAATGATCAGTGATGCTACCGGCGCTGTTATCGGCGGTGCTGTTATCAGTGGTGGTGGTAATCTAGGTACAACTGGTACCCCATTAGTAGCTGCTGCTCAAGCAACCACAATGACTACTAAACAGGTTTATGAAACTGAAATACTTTAACATAACTTTAAATTGGCATGGACAGAAACTAAAATTGATATTTAACTAAATCATAATAAATCTAAATATAGTATATATATATATATATAATATATATATATATATATATATACATATATATACATATGGATTTGTGTATATGTATTAAAGCTGAAAGGATTATCTACTCAAAAACTCACTTGTCACTTGCACAAATTTTCAGCTCTAAATCGAATCATATTATTGTAACACTATATACTTGTCACAACAATACTTTAATAAAAAAGACTTCAAGGTCCTTGGCTCTCTTTCCCTCTCTCTCTCTCTCTCTGTCTATCTCTATCTCTCTCTTTCTCTGTCTCTTTCTATATATAACAAATAAGAAAAACACACACATTCACACACAAATATCATACACACTTCAATAGGAAACTTAGTAAATTTAAGTAACTAAACAGTATTTATATATATGTATGTGTAACAACTAATTGTAATACACTTATATACTTAGATGCAACTGCATATACATATACATATGCATATGCATATATGTGTATGTGTTAGTTATGTATATGCATGTGTATTCTGTGTATGTGTATCAAAAGTATTGCCAAATGCAAATGAAGTTAACCTTTGACTAAGCACACTTATATACCATGTAACATACCTATAAAAAAAGCATACACATATATATATATATATATATATGTATATGCATATATATGTATTTATATATATATATATATATATGTATGTTTATAGGTGTCTGCGGTCAAGATATTTTAAACATAATAAGAACATTAAAGAAAAACAAAACTAAAACAAAAAATGCATGAATGAATGTCTATCAATATACATATATATTTATATATATATATACATATACATACATAAATGTATAACTGTGTGTGTGCATGTATGATGTAATGCCTGGATTCTTCTATATGTAAAATGGATAGGCTTCAATTCTTTGATCGCACATAGAAATATTTAATAAGTAACATTCAAGGGCAATAGTTTACTACAAAAAAAAAAAAAAAACAAAAACACAAACTTACATACATGTATACACACACACACACACATACACACATTTATATACTTAACACTATTTACATATTTATGTTAACATATTTCATAGTATTTTGGTATAGGACGTGGTGAGACTGATAGTTCTATATATGTAGGTCGTCAAAATAAATAAAAATAAAGAAAAAAGAGAAACTGAAAAAACCAGAAACCAAAAACTAAAAAGTAAAAGTAAAAATAAAAATAAAAATCAATAATACTAATTACATAAATAATTAGTAAGTATATTTATTCTCGTTAACAATAATAAAAAAATTAAAAATTAAAAAGAAGAAATGAAAATGGAAAATCGAAAAACGAACACAAAACATAAAAAAAAAAAAATAAATTAGCTAATTTTTTTGTACTCCGTAACGGTCAACTCTTTTCAATAATTTAATTGAAATTATATTTTGTTCATTTAATAAATACAATTTTTAGTTAATTTATAAATATTTAAATATATATATATATATATATATAAATATATTAATAATTATATATATATATATATATTTATATGTAAGAACTTTGTTGTAAAGAGTCATTTGATTCGGAATACCGAACGTCTATGTTGTTGCTTATATATCCCTTAAGCCCATTAAATGGGCATAAACATTCATTTATATATATACATATGTACATATATATACATATGCAACAGTATATGTATATATATAATAATAGACATGTCTGTCCGCCCTTAGCTAGTTATTATAAACGAGGTTTTTATTATACTAGCAAGCCATTGACATCGATCAGTTCTATATGTGTACAAGAGACGCTCGCAAATTAGAAACACTTTTTCTTCAAGAAAAATTCAAATTTTCCAAAAATTTTAAAATTTCTTAAATTTCTATAAAAATAGGTATAAAGTTTTGCAATTTTTTGCGCTTTTGCTTTGATATAATTTTTGTCTGATTAAAGGCAAAAATTTATTTCTATTTAATTCTGCAGTCTACAAGTTGCTCTTCCATCATTGCCGCAGAGTTCGGCTTTAGCTACTTTCTTCAGAACATTTTCCATTCTAAGATTGGCAATCTGTCTATATCTAATGGAAATCTTTTCATATTTCATTTAAACTAAAGGAATTTTATTTCCCAGCATAATTCATTGCTTTGCTGATATTTTTTGCAGCAATTTAATTAAATAAAATTGATTTTAAAGTTAGCAACTGACTTTTGCTGCATTTAATGTTTTATTTAAAAGTGTACTTCTTAGTTAGCGTCTACTGTATAAATACATATAATAATATTATATATATGTATATTTTTTTTCTAGTCGAAATATATTCGTTAGCAGTTTGATTGCAGTGTAACTTATAGTTGATCATTTTTTAAACTACAAATAGGATTTTAACATGTTTTTAGCAAATTAAAAATTATAAATAAAATAATTATTTAGTCAATTTAATAAAAAACACACACATATATATATTAATATATTTATTAATTCAACTTTTTTTTTTTTATAAATATATATATATAATATATATATACATGTAAACTCATTATGTGTACATATACATACATAATTATATACAAACACAAATTTTGTTGCACTTTTAACAGATTTTTATATGAATTTAAAATGCATTTTTTCCACAACAATTTTTTGACATACGTTTACGTACGATATTAATGCAAGTGTATATGTATAAATCTATATATATATATATATATATATATATACATATATATATTTAAATATATTTACCGGTTTTATACCTATTCCTGAATGTATTATTAGTATATAGACCGCTCACCCTGCCAAATCATAAACATTATTCCTGATGTTTTCACAGATAAAATTTTGTATGACAACAATAATAGTGGAATTTATATAAAACTGCAAATCATAAACCGCATATATATATATATGCAAACATATATATATATATATATATATATATATAAATATATATATAATAGAGTTATAAGTCCGTCGATTTTGACGTAGCTCGAATAAATAAATATAAAAACAAGTCTTAAAAATGTTTGCGTAAAGTAAACTTAAAAAAAAAAACTGAATGAAAATGAACATCGTACGTTTTTCTTTATAAATAACCATTTATATATATATATATATATATATATATATATATGATATATATTTTGCATATGACTAACAATACACATCACAACACAATATAACACAATTAAATTTTAAACTCACACTCAAAGAAAAAAAAAATAATAAACATAGGTTAAAATTAAAATAAAAGATGCGCTCAAAGTACGAGAATTTATATAAAACATTATATAAACATACACATGAACACATACTTCAAATTTAATACACATTCACAAACTATTTACAATAATGAAAGCACTTGATTTTTAAGTTATATCGATTCACAACTGAACTAATATATATATATATATATATATATATATATATATTTGAAAGTCACGCAACGAAAAATAATATTCAAATGAATTGATTACAGCGATAAGAAATACGAAATATCTATATAAAAAAAATAAAATAAATAAAAAAAAAACATATGTGAAAGTATTTAAATACTATAAATCGTCAAACATAATGAGAGAAAAAAAAGGAAATTACTAACGAAAAATGCTAACAATAAAAAAAAGAAGCAAAAAAAATGAAGAAAACGAAAATCTTATTAAAAAAAATAATGGAAAATAAATGTGAAACGAAAATCTTATTAAAAATAATAACTGAAAATAAATGTGAAACGAAAATCTTATTAAAAATAATAACTGAAAATAAATGTGAAACAAAAATGGAAAAAACAAAAGTAAATCAATTGTATTGAATGTATGTATGTATGTATACGTAAATGTTTTTTCTTATAAGGCACACATACACACACACAACCTACACTTTCATATACAACCAAGCACATACCAACACACATGCATACACCTACACATGTAATAACTATATTACCATGTCATAAAGTAGGTGCTAACAGTAAATAAATGCAAAAAGAAAAAAGAAACCAAATTGAAAACGAAAATAAAAATAGTCAAAAAAACAAAAACATTAAAGAAAAAATATGAAAAACAAACGAAAATCATCATACATGAATGTAAACATTAACAACAACTAAAAAATAATAATAATAATAAACACAAAAAAAAAACAAAAAACATCGCAGTATTATTTTTTTTATCTCTTAAAGAAAATAGTATAATATTTAAATTACAAGCAACGAAAACAATAAATATCATACGCAAAGAAGAGAGCAGTTTTGTTTTAGAAAAAAAAAAGGAATTTACATAACTGCCAGAATAACTACAACTACTTAAACTTATATACATTTGATCTTAGCATATTTATATATATATATATAAATATATATTTTGTTTTTAATATACAGAAAAGTTTACATTATATTTAGATACATTTAGGAGCAGCTTATTATATATATATATATATCTATATAAATATAACGAGAAGGCACATTTAAAAAATCGATATATCCTGTTAAATGATCAGAAAAGGATATGTTAGGTCAAGCTTATATCGTGTATATAGTTAAACTATGATTCGCACAGCCAGTCACAGGGTAATTTTGGCATCTTACTTGCTGGCCAAGGTAGATAGCCAGCTGTCTTGAATACCCAATAATCGTATGAGACTTTGGTAATTAATGCTAAGAGCAATATAACCTCAGCTGCTATTAAATAATATATATAATCTGTCCAATCTGGCGGAGATTGGCATAATTTTTGTTCCTGTAATTCAATAACACTTTGTGGTAAATTACGACAACGTATATCCATATAATCTGGTATATCGGTGCTGCGTTCTTTAAGCCAATTTTGTAGAGTTTTAGCTGAATTGCAGTCACATTGTAAACGATTCTCTGCCAAATAAATGCGTCGCCCAATATCCGTATCCATTAGAGCATTATTTAGAAAATATTCTGGTATCTATAATATAAGATTATTCTATATATAATCTATATATAATATACGATTTATATAACAGCTACTAACCTTACTCAACGAATTGTTACGTATATAAAGACGTTGAAAGTGTTCTATAAATTTGGTACCCTCGAATTCATATATGGAAGATATATGATTATTATCAGCATCCAATTTAACAATATTATAATATGTAGGATTTGTATGGAAATTATCACCCAAACTGCTAATTCTATTATTACTAATATTTAGCGTAAACGTATTATCTGGCAATTGTGGTGGAAGTTCAAGTAGGCCAAGACTTGAACAATCAACATTACAGCCAGTACGCGATTGATCATCCTGTATGATCATAATGCTATATATATTACAAGAGCAATTACCATAATTTGGTATACTTGGACAGTTTGTGGTACATTTTTTAATGCTTTCCAATTGTTTAACGGATACAAAATCTGTGGAATTAAACCATTTATGTGTTGCATTATAGACACAATATGAAGATTCCGGATTAACAAATATATATGCATCTAATTGTATAATCTCATTAAGTCGTTCACATAGCATACGCTTATTGCCACTAAAATAAAATAAAATATAATATATATATTGAAATAGGAATAATTAGTTTATATAATTTATATAGTTTACCTAATATCCAAAGCAATCTTTTTATTTGTATTTCCATGTGGGACACGTGATAGTAGATTATTGGCTATGCCAAAGTACTCCAAATGTGGTAAATCCTTAAGCACACGATCTGCAATCTCTGATATATTGTTATTGGACATATTAAGACATTTCATTTTGGAGTGACGTGGAAATACATGAGTCAATTGTGGTATAAGTCCATCTGTGACGGCAAGCGATTGCAATGAACGGTATATGGAATTGGATACATCGATGGTTGGCATAGTCAGATTGCGTACATGTAGATTTGTCCATTTTGATATATTGCTGCAGCTAGAAATCATTGAGATATGTGTTATATTGCAGCAATACCATGAATTGGCACGGGTGGGATGCTCACGGCACTGACAACTGTTGGTATCACGATCTCGTATCTGATTGGGTAATTGACTGTTATTTTGTGCATTATCGTTGGAGCCGTTTTGTGTGGTAATTGTTGGATTTGAATTGGTAACATCCAAAGTTTCGCTACGTTCTGAACCATTCGATTCATCGCCAGAACCATTGTGTTGATGCCAATTGAGACACAATTCCTCTTCTGCATAAAAACAATTCTTAAGATGATCTGGCACCTCTGTGGATATCACAGTTGTAGGTGTGGCAACAGTTGTTGTTGCAGCCGGTGTTGCAGCTACAAGTGTTTCCTCCTTTTCAACCTCCACCGGTTGTTGCTGGTGCTGGTTGTGCTGCTGCTGGGGCTGCTGATATGTTGGCACTTTATTGCCTGATGTGGGTGGCATTGGCGTTGATGTCGTTGTTATAGCTATTGCTTCAACTATTGATTGCGTTATTGATGTGGGCGCTGTCTCTGTTAATGATGTTGTTCCTGTTATTGTCATTTCCTCTGTTGGCTGCGTGACCAGCTCCTCGGGTCGAGCACATGCAAAAGCAAGCAAAAGGACCAACAGAAACTACAGAAAAATAAACAAAATATTCATTATTATTATGCTTATTGTGGTTATTGTGTTGACATTGTTAACAATAAAAGAAGCACAAAAACTCATTATACGCATACCCTGTAAACACTATAAAATACAAAAAAAAAAGGTAGCATAAGGCAGCAGATGAACAATAATCCAGAAAATACATAAAGTTACTTTAGCTCTAAAGAAGTTATATTCTTATTTAAGTCTTGGATTTTTCTATTCTAGAAATTTTGATAACAATTTTTACGTAGTATCACTAAGTCGTATACTATGTCTTCTTAAGATTCTTAGTTATTTTTCATGCAAATATTGGCGCTGGGCGTATTCTGTTTACATAAACAATTACCCTGACTGTAATTCGATAAGGGTAAGGCTTAGCCTGCGGTGTCAGCCAATTAAATTGATTACCAGCATTCATGGTGGAAGGCTGGTGGTCCGTCAAATTGGAGCCACTCCTGTTCTTGCTTAATTGATACCATTGTACAATGAGTCGTATACTTAATATTTATTTGTAAATAAATTCTTGGCACTGTTTATGACTCTTTTACATAAACTTTTTTCTAAAAAAATAAATACATATAAATATACAAATAAATATGTTTATTAAAGTATTAAATAATATAAAAATAATTAACTCATAAATATAAATTACGTTTATTTCTCTCTTATACTTTGTTCAGTTTTAAACTTATTTAAGGCCATATTTCTTATATTTTTCCTTAATAATTTTAATAGTACTTTATAATTGATCAATAAGAAAATAATAATAACTAATACTTTAGCATTTCTAAGCAAATAAATTATTTTATTATTATATAGCATTTGGCATAAAAAGTCATTGTTGATTTCGTATGTAACATAAAGTATATGTTCTTGTTCAGTACTGATAACCAAAAAGATTTAACATTCTTTGTGTTAACTGCTGAAACAACAACCAAAAATACTCCACACTTCATAGCATTATAAAACTAATAAGATTTTCCTTTTAATTTATTGTTGCTAATTTTATAGAGATCAAATCATAAATACAGAATTTTAAAAAAAAAAAACAAACAGTTTATTATACTGTGGCACAGAGTTCCCACAATAATTTACAGTTTGTGTGTGTGTGTGTGTGTGTGTGTGACACCTGAGTTTAAGCGATTGTCATAGTAGACAAAGCCATACTTCATTATTGTTAATTATTTTTAAATAATTTATTCAAACTCAAAGCTATTTGCAGTAAATGTAACGTTTATATGGTATTTAGCATGTTGTAGCTTTATTTGAGATATTTATTTCTTTGAGAAAGAAGCGTTAATTTAGCAATAAATTAACAAATTCGACACAATTATAGAGTGTTAAACTTGATAAACAACTTGTTGTTACTTAGCAAACATCTTTATCTATTTAAACAAGATCGTTTAAAAATACATACAGAATATCATGATATACTACAACTGATAATAACAGTGACATTTTCATGACCTACGACGCATTCATCTTCAAAGATAATGAAAATGAAATTATTTTTTTTTATATTTATTTATTATTATTTATTTTATCTCAAAACTTTCTGCTCGGGCAATATATATGTAAATACAAAGCACTTTATTTTCCTGTAATAAAATCAAAAGTAAAAGCCCAACTATGGGTAGCAGAATAAGATTAAAGAAATCGCCGCAAAGTGTAATATTAAGAGAATTCAGGTACTGCAGAAATATGCTAGATCTATATATATATATATTTATATATATATATATATATATGTATATACTGTTAAACACGGGGCTGCCACTAATTTTCCTTTATTATAAATTTTATTTGCATTTGTGTTAAACATATATACATATATATATAGGTATATAACCATTTGTATTGTTGTAGTTGTGTAGTAGCACTGAATTTAAATTTTATATTATTTAAATAAACATAAAAATTCTTATTATTAAATACTCAGTTAATAACACTTAACAGAAAAAAAAATTATAAATTATAAAAGTGAATTTATTACAACAAAATAAACATATATAAAGTCAAAAGTATATGCAAACAAACATAAATACTAATAATAAAGTTGTATATGAATATCTGCGTAGGTGTATATGTTAGTATGTGCGTATGCGCGTTTGACTTACACTTTGATAAGCAATCATTGCACTTAGCTAAAGCGCGAGTTATTGTTTACAAGTAAAGCTTCTTAAATCTGTTTATTTATTTCTCTTGTTTAAAACAAACACGCAATATGATCACATTTTAAAAAAAAAAAGGAAAGGGATTTATATATATTAAATTATTTTAAATATCTGCGCAGACGAAAATTTACTACAACGTATCGACAACAACGCGCACGCAACAGTATTTTAATGTTCAACAGCTGGTTGTATTTGCGGCATTTCGTTCACATATAACATACTAAGCGAAATGTGCTAAAAAATGACAAAAAAAATAACTGACTGTCAATAGTCTTGGTTGCGTATATATATTTGTGCTGCTCTAACGTAAATCTCCTATCAACACTCAATACATATATGCTTATTTAGCTTTATCTCTTTCCTTTAGATCGCGGGCAAATAAGATAATCGCTAGTCTTTGTACAATGACACATCTGCTGTTATATTGAATTCTAACAACAAGAAGCTTGAAAGCTACTTTAAAGTTTATAAGTAAGGTCACAAAACAAATTAAATAATAAAAACAAGCAATATGCCCATCGATACAAGAGAGCTAATGGAAGCCATCGCTATCATAGCCGATGAGCAAAATGTACGTGTCGCAGTAAAACAATCAGGTAAAGGAACTGCCGTCTGTGCTGCGTGCTGTTTTGCTGGTGGACTACTGATGGGTCCGGTAGGCTTAGCCGTTGGTGGCGCTGCTGGAGGAATTGCTGCGTACAAAATGACCAGCGGTAAGTTCAGTGTTTTAATGGTTTTTTTTTCTTAATGCGCTTGTACTATGAACTATTTCATCATTGCATAGCATTATGTCGTTTTATTTATATATGTGCATATAATATTTCACTATAATTATACACTTTTTTATATATTTTATTTGCTTTGTATTAAAACAGGAAAATTCAGACCACTGGGAGAAGTTATATTACACGATTTAACAGACAGGCAACGGGAACAGCTGGTCCAACATGTAACAAAAGCCGTTGCTGATGTACATCCAACGGATCTAGTCATGCTGCTGCCCCTCATTGCACAAAATGCATCGATACAACAAACAGTGTTAAACACAATTTTGTCATATGTAACCAATGAGCTGCGTATGCAAATTGTCGACTGATCTTCACAAATTTATCAATAGCACAAAAGGATATTTTTAAATTTGATTTCCCTTACCTTATCATCTAATATTAAACTGATGGTATGATGTTTATAGAATGAAAAAAAAAAAAAAATGATACTATATTGATAAATTTCATTGTTTTGTGTGCAGCGTGAACACCATAAAACGATAGATTAGACATATATATCGAATTCAATTGGGGCTATTATTGTCATAAGCTATGTATGTATATATAAATGTCTTAAATAAGTCAATTTAGAAAAATAAATATCAAATAGGCAACAAATTTATTGGTAGTTAATTGGAATTTGTCATTTTGGAAGATAACTTAAATTTGAACTAACATAAAATATTAAAGCCAAAAAATAGTTATTAAGTTAATTTTATAAAATTGCGTATAATTTAACTGTGATCCATGCAATGGACAAGGCGTATGCGCTTTAGAATATAAATATATATATTTTATTAATAAATGCCCTATATATATACAATTCTATGTTGTAATAACAATAATCCTGCTATTCCCATTCCACATTCACCTGATCCCAATCATCAACAAAGGGCTGATCTATAGTCTCGATAAGCAGGCCACAATAAAGGCAATCTGAAGCAAGTATTTCTTCGATTTCTGATTTAATGGCAGCCCGTTTCTTTTGTTGATCTGGTGTCTGGGTGGCTGAGGCGATTGTTTGTGTTATAAGCGATTCCATTTGTTGCTTAAGTATAGTAAGGCGTCGACTTTGCTCCTTGCTTAAAATTGGTACAACTTGCTTTTCCAGGCAATCGCTGTGTACTTTATGTCCACAAATGAATACAAAAAATGGCTTTACCAGTAATATGAGATCACAAATATCGCACACATCCTGTGCGTCCATACGTATGTTGTGTACACGCAATTGACGCAGCTCCTTGCATGTACTATCGGATTGTTCTTTGGTATCCGACATTTCCTTGTGTAGCTCCTGTATGCGTACATTGTATTCCTACACAAAAAGATTACATTATTATTAACATTGCTTTAATTTAGTCGATAGTAAAAATTCTTACCCTTAAAGCATCACATATAGCTTCCTTAAAGTTATCAATCTTTTCAAAATCTGAAAAGAATGGTAGGAGATCCTCAATGCGTAACAAATCACATTCCTTTAGAAGATTAAGTGCCGTCTTAACATCATCTGTGCGTTTTATATCATGGTAGGCTGGAATAAAATTATATATATATATCATCTCTGCAGTTCTTAGCTCATAGCACAGTATATTTACCAATGCGTAACCACAATTTGCGTTTCATTTCACTATCTTCCGGCTTTGACGCAGTTTCCTTAGCTAATTTCATATCAAATTCAAGTGCCAAGTCTACAGCCATTGTCCACATGCATAGCAAGCATTGTAGAAAGACACAAGCAACCTTAACGTCCATGTCGGTACACACTTTTAATGCATAATGCACATCATAGTGAACCAATGATACATCACGTCCCTGAATCTCCAAGTACTTCATTACAAGCTTTGGCTCAAATTGTGCATATAAAACCACAAGTAAATTATGTACACCCTTATTGGTCGTATTGAGCTTATAGACAGCAAATTCAAGATACCGTATAACCTGATCTCGCTGTTCCTTTGTATCCATTACAACCAACGTAGGTATCACCTTCTCCACATCCAATTTTGAACCCTGAGCCATTATTGCATCGATCGTTTGTTTGGGTAGGTGTTCCATCAATTTTGGTGCATACTGGTAATAGAGTGTAAGATCACGTTGCTTGCACAGTGTTTGCATGGCATCAGCATAACGTTCAGCAGCTAATTGCTGGCTAATAACTTCATTATAATCACTTATAGAGACAGCAAACTGTGCTGCATTATGGGGATCTGCGTGCTGTGCAATTAGTTGTTGCACTGTGGAACGGTTTTTGCTTGTGCAGGTTAACACTGCTTTATCACTCATAAACTCATCATATTCCGTCTGCCATTCCTCACGCCAAGGTTTCGGCTTGTTAGGTAAATTCATTTGTGTTAGATAGAGATCGATTAGCCATGTGACCAATGCTTTTACTGCATTTTCTTCATTTATATTCATTTGGTCCAAGCTCGTTGTTAATTTGTTTAAACGTTTCTTCACATAGTTAATTATAGGGCGTTTATCTGGTAAGACCATAAACTTAAGGCACACAGTTTCAAATGTTTCATCGGTTTCTGCATAATAATTTGCAGCAGCTTCATAGGATCCATCGTTAAAGGCTGCCTCAGCTCGTTGTGCCAGTACCAATTGCAAATTCTCAGGCACTGCAGCAGCATGCGCGGTGGCCAGTTCATATTGACCTCTATTTAAATAGATACGCCAAATGTCACGCTCCTCACGTGTTATTTGCAGCGTAAATACTGACTTATCTGTATAAACGTATATAGCTCCTGTCTGTGCATCTCGTTCAATGTTCAAGAGTTTACCGAGGCGGGCTTCTTCGAAAACTTCTTGATAGATTAGATCCTGATTAAGCAGACATATAGCTTTTATTTGATCCGCATAAAGCAGTATCGCATGGTATTCCGTCAGTACAAATGCTTTTGGAACATTAATACGGCGTTCATCGTACGACAAATGTTTTACTTTCTCGAAATCCAAATTGATTAAAGAATCTCCTAGCAGTGCAGCAGAGCCACGTGTTGCATCAATTGATAACTAGAAATATATATCATATATAGCATGTTAGATTTATACTTCTTGCATTTAGCATTATCAATACAAACCTCTCCAATGCGCATACCCGCGCCGCACAGCCAAGCCCATTGCTTTTGGTATTTGCTATTGGGTGGAGCAAAAAACCGAAGCTGGGAATAGCTTAAATCTGTCACTTGTTTTTCCGAGAGTGGCTCGCGTTCGCCGTTTACATAGCTTGTGAATATGGCTTGAAGTGAACGTTCATCTGGCTTAAGGACTTCCTCAAATGTATAAATACAATCTGGTGTTGCAACAACAACAATCCAACGATTACTATTGTGTACCCGCAGTAACTCGATACCATTAATTGGATATTTGTTTAGACCTAAGCCCAAATCATAAAGCTGTTTTCGATACGTATCACTGTTTGTTCCCAATTCTGTCTCAAATATGAGACCACGACTTGTGCCCAATAAAATTGATCCAGTTGAGGTTTTCGTACCGTAATAACTATTAAAGGCGACAGCAGTTATTTCATGTTCTTTAAACTTTTCAATTCGTCGAATTTTCAATTGTTGTGCCTGCGGTGTCTCTGAGCAATGTATGTAGAGAAAGTCAGCTGAAACACCAGCTGATCTTGGAACTAAAGGAATAATAGTATGATGACCGGTTGGATCAAGAAATGTATTTGTAATTTTATAGCCAGTAATATACCTCTCCAGGGAAATCTCTGTACGAAACAATATATATTTAATAATTTGGAAATATGTAAAACAATGTATAATACTTACGACCAGGTGGAATAGCGCGGGGCAAAAAGAAACGCAACATTGTTACCCGTTCTTGAGCCGTCAAAATGCAAACGAGCCAATTTGCTGATACCGTTAAATGCATTATATCTCCGCTGAAATCACTTGGTATATTCAATACCATTTTTCGTTTACTAAAGATCTCATCATCGTCTATCTCAAAGGGATTTCCGCCGGCTGTAGCAACGTAACTATTTGCACCACTACCTTCGATACGTGGTAGAAATTTTGGTTGCGCCGGCTTCGCCTGTGCCATTTTTGATCTTTTAAAGCTTGAATAGAGCCTTAAACTGGTAAGTAAAAGCCTCTAAAATGATTTATTATTAAATTATTTTTGTCGATTTTTTTTCACTTTTTTCTTAATAAACGCCCTATCAAGTGTGACCGCATGCTTTAGTTTTAAAATACCAACATATACTGTTCAAACAATAAAAATACCTGTTTTAGGCATCGCTATTACGGGAATTTTAAAACTTATCTAAATTACTTATATTATATAGTACCCACAAATGTTTTATTTTTTATATGGTTATATACTTAAAAACAAAAACATCTGTTATATGACAGGATCCTTGAAATTGAAAATATATAATCCAAATCAGAAGGCAGATTTTAAGAAAATAATACTGTTTTTAACATTGTCTTGAAAGTGTCTTAAATTGAATACAATTAAAAATATATTTTCCTTTATTTATAAGTACAATGGCATGATTTGAGTTAACATAGTATATAATATGGCAACTGTTTCGTTGAAGCAATATACGGCGATAATTTTATATGATTTACAGCATTTGTTTTTAATGACAATAATATGTTAACATTATGTCATTAATATAAATAAATATGTATATATTTTTTGATTTAAGGACCGTTTTAGTCCATGGTAATTAGACGTTTGGTATGCCACGATTTTCCAGTAAAACATTCGTTTTCAGTAAGCCAAATGCGTTCATTTATTAAGTGCGTATGCTTTTGACCCAATACGGGTGCCAACTCAAAACGACGTTTGTGTCGACGATAACCAAGCTCGTTTGTAATCACAAACTACAAGAAATAATAAATTAACATTTAATTTATATTACTAAATGTGTTATTTTTTACGGCCAGTTCGTGTTTGGATAAGAGATTACGCATATAATCATGAAGCTCCATTAGAAGTGCAGTGCGATCAGATATATTCTCCAGCATACGTATAGCAAATGATAATGAATCAACTATAATTAATTTTATCTATAAGAAAAATTATATATATTTTATATATGTACATATAATGTTAAGTGTCGTAAAAATGCATGGTTTTTTCGCGATTGATAGAAATAATTCAAAAACAGTCATGAAAGACAAATCAAAAGCCAAAAATTTAGCTACAGGAACACAACAAACATTTTAAGACTACCAATACTTTTACTCACATTTGGCTCAGTAGCCAGATAATTATGACAATTTAGAATGTTTGCCACCAAATGCGCTGCATTAAGACAGTCTACATAAAATACGTTTTTCATCATTTCTGTTGCCCTAAAGTTTGAGACTTCATGTACAAAGCGCGCTTCGAGCTCCAATGCTAGTTCTAAAGGTATTAATATATAGGTATATTAATAATATAGTCAATAAGGCACTCAATTTACCTTGTAGCCTGCCCGGATCGAAGTCCTTACGCGTGTCTATATATAAAGCTTTTCCCTCCAAGCCACCAATGGATTTAGGTATTTGTACATTTAAACATAGCTTCAGACTGGAATATTAATATATTTTATATTAAATATATTCCTTATTAATTGTTTGCTACATGCCACATTTGAGTCTTGCCGGTACCTGGCTTTCCGACTAGCTCTGTTATGTTTCGCAACGCGATGCCGCCTCTCAGGTACTTGTTAAGTGCATTTATATGAGTTAAAATCTTTTGGGTTTCACTTAATTTAAACAAACTGTTTGCAGTTTTAAATTGCATTTCAATTTCTGCCTTAAGTACATGATCTACTCATGAATGCGTATTGATAGAATCGATATACATCGATATATTTTTATTTTTTTTATGCAGTATTTTTCTGTGGGATTTCAAACAGTGCAGCTGCTTAACTTTATTTATTTGAAAAAGTTATATGAATATTTCTACGTGCCTACGCTCTAATTTGATATTTTACTATATTAAAGGTAAAGTTTATTTTGTTTTAATATATAAATATCGTTTGTTAATTGTATATAGTTTATCTAACTTTGAAAGCTGTTATGTTAAAACTCAAAAAGGCTCTGTTTCTAAATCCTTTTTAACAGTTTGCATACATGATAATTCTGTGCGCCTGTTACTTAAATTGATTTCTAGAACCTTAACCTCTGTTAACTAAACCTTCATTCCTTAACGCATATGTTATCCATGTATGTTAAATTTGAATATAATGAAGTATTAGATCGCTGCTTTGTTCCTGATTTCACTTATGTTTCATTGTCAGAATTATTCCAATTACTGGGCTTCGATGAATTTAGAATTTAACTTAAAAAGTAAATTATAAATGTAGTGTATCCATTTTATAGATTTTATGTGATATTTTTATTATGTAAATTTTAAGTTGTTCTTTTTCCTTGTTAAAATAAAACACTTTTAAGAATTTTGAGATTTTTTTAAACTTTTATTTATAATTTGTGTTTTTCTCTGTATACATGTAATTGTAGTAATATTTTATATGTATATACATTGATGTATATATATATATATATATATACATATATACATACATATATAGAATATATATATATATATATATATATAGATATATATGTATATATATGTATACACCTATGTAGTATATATGAAGGTATATGTATATTCATTTTAGCGCTTTTCTCATTTTTGCGCTCATTTTTCATATTTTGGTTTTATTTTTGTTTTTTTTTTTGTTAATAGTTCAAATTTGGTTAGAAATACTTCATAACATACATAACTCCTTGTGCACTGCCTTATAGTAGATCCAACATACATACATATTTTCATACTCAATCTTATACTCATACATAACGAGTTTAACGGCCTCGCCTGTAGCTTCATCGTATGTAGAGTATAAAATGTTCGTCACAGTTTTGATTTCAACTTTTTTTTTTTTGACTCTGTTGCATTACCCGTAATATAGATTTATATATTTTAATGGGAAATTTCAAGAAATATTTTCTCAGCTATATTTATTAATAAATATAAATACAAAAAAATTACAGTTGTATGTATGTATGTATGTAAACGCAGCTTGTTTGTATGTGTGCAATTTATTTGCTAATTGTGTTATGCATAATTCTTTTTAGTTTTGTTTTTTTTTTTATTTTTTTTATAAATTTTGTTTGTATTTTCTTTCGTTTTTTAAATTGTTGTTAGTTTTTTGTTTTTTTTTTCTATAAATTCGGACTTTTAAAGTGTTCGAAATTACAGTTTTAATTATTCTAGTAAAATCTAAAAAAAAAATATACATACATGTACATATATGTACATATACATATATATATATATATATATATGCATTTACAAACTATGTTGCAATAATATACATACAAACATATATATAAATATATAGATATAGATGTATATGTATATATTGCGGGACATGCGCTGAAATTTAAGGTTCAATTAAACAAAATAATAATAATTATATAAATACATATGTATGTGTGTGTGTATATATGTATGCCGTTGTGTGCATACACATGTTTGTCTCAGTTTCGATATAGTTGAAAAGTTATAGCCAAAAGTCTTGAAAAATGCAACTGCATAATAATATATGAAAAAAAAAACAAACAAATTCAACAGCATATACAAATAAATATATATATCTATATATATAGAGATATATATGCATATATAGATATACGATTTATACTATAGATGTATTTGTGTGTAATGTATGTTTGGCTGTAATTTAATTTTTTGTTTTTTTTTTTTATACAATTTAACTTTAATTATTATTTAAAATCCAAAGAAGTTATTTTATTAATTTTTTTTTTTTTGACAGATTTTCTTTATAATATTTGTATTATGATTTGCCGTTATAAATTATAAACATCATATTCGCCATATACATATATATATACTTTTATATGTATTTAATTTTTTCCATATTTTTTTTTTGTGCTATACATTTAATTTTTTTAAAATTTAAATTTTGTAGGTAATCACAGATTTTTTTTGTTTTTAAATACCGAAAAGTTAAATTTAAATCAATGAACAGCAAAGTTTCAAATTTATTTTGTTTTATCTTTCCATTATTTTTTATGTATAATGTATATATATATATATAAATACATATATATACTTATATAATTTTGACTAATAATTTTCAATTATCTAAAAGTTGTGTCCTTATTTTTTTTATTTAATTTTGTTTTGTTTGATATGCGTTGCATTTTCAACATTAATTTTACAAATTTTGTAGAAATTTTGAAGAAATCTTGCAATATACATTTAATTTAGAAATATCCAAATGATATTAAAAGAGAAAAAAAAAAATCAAAAAGCGGATAGAATTGGGCGCACTCCTCAGTGACTTTCGTAATATTTGTTTTTCTTAAGATTTTCTTTGTTTTTTATTTCTGCCTACTAATATTTTATATTCATATTGGGTATCTTAAGGTTTTGTTAAGGTTTTTTTTTTGTTTTCATTTTAAAATTTATTTTATTTTATATTTAATATTTAACTTTATTTTTTGTTAAGGTTCGTTGGCTAAGTATTCAGTATTTATAATTATGGCCCCAACCAAAAACCCTTAAGATTTGGGCTTTGCCTTTGATAAATACAAAATGTATGTATTTCTATACTAGAGTATATATATATATATATATATATATATGTGTGTGTGTTTGTTCTGTGTGTCTACACATACATCTAAAGTTTAAGCTATTTACTAATTGAATGTTGTTGAACCTTTACTATAGTTCCTTACTTAGTTTTACATCCTTATGGCATTGGCTTATTAGCCAAATTTCTGTTGAGCTTTTCTTCTATTCTGACATTCATTTTATATGTAATTTTATCCTGTGTCGCTTTGTAGGGCTTTTAACACTTGAACAGATATTTTGGTTCTATGTGTTGATTTTCTATATATAATAAAAATATGCTAAATTGGCACATTTATAAAAAGTTTTAATGAGCGGTTCTAAAGAGTGTTAATAATTATAAATTAATAAAAAAAAAAAATAATAAAAATTTAATTAAAATATAAATAATTAAAATTTATAAACAAAACATAATTTTTAAAAAGATATTTTATTTTGTTTTTCTTTTTTTTGTAATGAGTTAAGGTATGTTAAATATTATAATAAGTATAAAATTTTTATATTTTAAAACATATTCCAAACAGTAGAATTTTGAATAAATTTTTATTTAATTTATTTATATATATAAATAAATATATATATAAACAATTGATTCATGTAAACAAATTCACAAAAAATAATACAAAAGTTTCTTTTTTCTTTGCATTCACAGCTTTAAAATGGGTTAATTTTTTTCTAAACAAAAATTTTGCATAGTAAATTAATTATTTAACATATAAATAAAAATAAAAATAAGCAAATATATTTATATAAATATATATATCTATGTATCCAAAACAATAAAATTTTGTAAAAAGAAAACAAAAGAAAATGTTTTTCACATAAAAATTTCCATTTCTTTTTTTGTTTTTTCTTTTTTTTTTGTAAGATCACAGTTTGTTTTTTGTTATTATTATTTTTTGCTCATTTGCATTATTTTTCGTAATTTAAAATTTTAAAATCGCAGCCAAAACATATTGAATTATATAATTATATATATATATATATTAAAAAAAAAAATAAAATAAATGGAATATATAAAAATGAAATCGGTTTGTTTTATAAAATGTTTTAGAACAGTTTTATTTTATTTATAATTTATTTCTCTTTTTTTTTGTTGTTGTTTTTAAACTTAAAAATAAAATCCAAATAACTAAATAATAAAAATATTTATATTGAGAGAGAGAGAGAGAGAAAAGAAGAAAGAGAGAGAGAGAGAGAGAAAGTGAGAGACATGTATATCTACTCTTGAGTAGCTCACAAAAAGAAAATATATTTTTTTGCTTTTGATTAGATTCAATAAATTATTTAAAACTATATATATATATGTATGTATGTATATATAGATAAAACCGCTCAGACCAGAGGTAGTATATGGTTATGCAATTCCCTCGACACAGACTTAGTTATGTATGTATGTATGTACATCCTTATATGCATATATGTATGTATGTTTGTATGTATCAATTTGGATGGAATTTTATGAAGAAATTCTTCAAGCTCTGCTTTTGCTGCTGTTCTACACTGACAGATTGAATAACTTTTTTATTAGCTGTTTGTTTCTTTTCTTTTTTTTATTGACAACCTCGTAGAAGAAATACCTGAGTTTTTAATTTATTTTATTATAAAATCTATATATATATATATATAGATCGATGTTAACTTACTGAGTTTGGCTCTTATGCATATATTAAGGAATTGAAAATATGAGCAAAATATTGCAATATCCGTTTTATAACTCGTTGAATGTCCTGATTGAAACTGCTGTCCGTAAGAAAATTTTTTCTAAAGATTTCAGCGAATATTTTTCTTATATATTTTCAATAAATTTGCATTAAAAAAATGTCTTTCGATATTATGTATATATATATATATATATATAATATATATATGTATAGGTAGAACTATGTTCCTACGCGTATGTATGTTTCTTTCTTCCTTTCATTTTGTTTTTTTTTTTGAGCTTACAATATGAGTTTTAAAAAATACATTATTTATTTTTTAATGTAAGAAATTCCTGAGACATTTTACGGATATGTGTGTATAATATTTGAACAATTTCTTTTGTACACAAATTCTTAATATATATATATATATATATATATATTATTTTCTTGTTTGTTTGTTTTCTTTTTCTTTTAATTTCTTTCAGTGTATTCATTCTGTCTGTATGTAAAGCCAACTAAAGCTTCAACTGTTAAACTGTTGTATGTTTGTATTTATTTTAAAATTATCTTTTTTATATACATACATTATGCGGTATACGTTTGGGAGAGTGGGGCGTGGGGGCCTTTAAAAAACATATAAATACATATACATATGTATATGTATGTATGTATATATATGTATATGTTTCATTGTAAATTTACTTCAATTTTTTTGGCCGTTTAAAAAAAAAAAAAAAAAAAAACTTCGCCTTGTTTTTAGCTGTTATTAACAAAACTATTTTTATGATATTAAAATATTTTTTTTTTCAAAAATTTACTTTTTTTGTTTAAAAAATTTTTCATTTTCGTTTTCTTTTGTTTTGTAATTCCTTTTTTTTTTTGTTTTTTCTTCTGAATATTTGTACTTCACTGGTTGAAAATCACTGAGTTACTTTGCGGTTTTTGTGTTTGTTTTGTTTTTTCTTTTCTTTTCGTTTTTTTTTTTTTTTTGCTTTTATCTGCGGCTTTGTATAATGTATAAATATACATACTATAATTTGCTCTCATACATACATATGCTGTATATTTGATGTTCCAAAAACCTTTTTCCATTTACTTTTGCTTTTATTCATCTTAAATATATATTTTGTAAAAAAAAATGTTTTTACTTAAGGACTATATATATACTTGATATTTTATCCCTGATAACGTTTTACTTTGTGTTTTGTTACATCATTTGTTGTTGTTTTTTTTTTTTTTTTAATGTTCTTCTTCTTGTTCTTAGCATATTATCCTTATAACATGCCTGTGTTAGTATAATATTATATTATATTATTTTTAATACACTTATATTCTTGTTTTTTTTTTCATTTAAATTTTCTTTTCTTCATATACTTAACATTAACTTGAAATATGTTTCATTTTCATTACTTGTATATAAATATATATATGTATGTTCATATATATATTTTATATTTTTTTTTTAGAAAAAAAAAATGCATTTATTTGCAGCTTGGCGCCATATATGGTTGTTCTTGGTTTTTTGTTTTTGTTTTTTTGTGTGTGTTTCGTGTTTTAATCATTTTTGTTGGAATTTGACTTTTTAGAGAATTTTGTTGTTATTTTTGTTGGTTTTTTTTTTTTGGGAAACTAAAGGCAAAGTTTATATAACTAAATAAATGCTAAATATATATGTATATAAAAAAAATGTATATTAATTTTTAATAAAACAACAAGAAATTTTCCAATGCAATATTAAGCTAGCAAGTTTTTAGGGCGGGCAAAATTATTGCGCGTTTTCAAATTGTCAAATTGTTTGTTTTGTTTGAGTTGAATTTAAAAATTTTTTTTTAAATGTTTTGCGTATACGCTTTGATATGTGCCGTTAACATAATTATTATTATTATTATTATTATTATTATTATTATTAGTATTATTTGTATTATTATTATTATATGTAAAGTGGTAATTGTTCGCTTTTGCTTTAAGCGTTATGTGACACTGTTAACGCTTTTGTTTGCTTTGTATTATTGCCCAACCTGTTGCTTGCTTAACTGTTTGCTTGGTTTTTAGTCCTTCATTCTCTTCCCTTTTATTTTATTTTTTTTTTTTTGTTGTTTGTGAAAACGATTTAAAATTTAAAATTAATTAAATGTTAAATTACAAATAAATTTTAAATGTTCTTTTTTATCGTATTGTTTTTGTTATAAATTCTAATAAGTGTTTGCTTATATAGCTTAAAAAAAAAATAATAATTATTAATTAATATAATAATTATATATTTTAACTCAAACTAAACAGAGTTTGAAAATTAGTTTTTTGTGTGTGTTTTTTTTTGTTTTTAATTAAGGTTAATATAATTTTTTTTTTCTTTTAGAAGCATACAGCTTATTTACACAAAATAAATTTCTTGAGGTATTGCACATGAAGCAACATTGAGTACGTTGCTTCAACTACTAAGTAGATGGTAATTTTAAGATACATTACGGCAAACATGGGTTTGCTTTTTAATAAACTAAGGACTTAGATCATTAAGAGGGGAAGCAGTAGGCATAGGGACAAAAAAAAACAAAAAAAAAAAAACTGAGTCTAAAAACTAATTGTGTAAGGGAATCGCTAGAGGATTCTTATAATTAAAAATAATAAAAAAAAAAAAATATATATATATATATTATAATAATAATGATAATAATAGCAATAATAATAATTATAAATATAATAATTATTATTATTATAATTATAATTAAATATAATTAATCAATGGGCAAAGTATTTGTAGCTGGTTTCTACGGCATTTGCCAAAGTAATTCTCTAAAAAATTGCATTCCATCGCAGATCCTATTGTATGCCCGGTGGTGGTTGTCCCAGTTCGCTTTTCATATCGAATATACTGGGACGTGTATAGGCGAGGCCATGATGATGTGGATTCGCATGATGACCACCAACTAGGCTATGTTTAATTGCCGTCGTTTTAAGTAAACGCTTTAGCATACCGCTAGATCCTCGATGCTGCAGGCTCTTGTGGGTTGTCAATGAGTTTTTAGTGCGATATCGTCTATGGCAGAACTCACAGACATATAATGTATCAGATTGTTCATGTTTATCCTGAAAGTGTCGTTTCAATGAATAATAACAGGAGAATGTTCGACGACAATATGGGCATTCTTGTGGCTCATTGATGCCACCGCTGGTTGGTGGTGGCATGCGTAATGGTAATTGTGGCACTGGCACAACACCAACACCAACGCCAACTCCAACACCAACACCAACACCAACACCAACACCAGCTTGTTGTGTTGCTGAAATAATTGATGTACCCATTGTTGTATTGCCATAACAATTCATTTGATTATTACTGCTATTGCTGTTGCTGCTGTTATTGCTGTTGTTGCAATTGTTGTTATTGTTGCTGCTGTTGCTGTTGTTATTGTTGTTGTTATTATTATTATTGTTGTTGTGGTTACTGATACCATTATTCGGAGATGTGGAACAGAGATTACTGGCGCCAATGCCGCCGCCGCTGCTGCTGCCCACACTGCCAGGACGTGGCGGTGATGCATGCAAACTGTATACGGCTGCGGCTAAGCTGCCATTCAGCGAAATTGTCGGCGAGGTCAACGCGGTGGGCGGTGACGGCGGCGATGAGGTAGAACTGGTTGGCGAGGTAGCTGCGGAGCGTATAATTTTGAGCGGTCCTTCATAAGGAGAAAAATATAATATATTAGTTAAATTTTATATTAAGCATGAAAAAAATTAATTAATTAATTTGATTATAATTTATAAGAGAAATATTTTTAATATTTTTTTAATTTTTTGTATTTTTTTTTTTTTTTTTGACTGCTATTTATATATTTTTTTTCTGATTTTTTCTTGTTTTTATTTTTTTGAGAAAATGAAACTAAAAGTGCAAAGTTATAGGTGAAAATACGAAGATTGATATATATATATATATATATATATATATATATATATCGTTGGGATAGGAAAATGTATTTTTTATATTAAATATATAAATATATATATATATATATATATATATATATATATATGCTAATATATATAGCTCCTAAAGTTGCTCCTAAAGTTAGATAGATAGTATAAAGCGTTATTTAAATAGTTTTTATTTTTTGCTATTTAATAGAATTAAAATTTTTTTTTATATTAAAAAATCTTTTTAAATACTGAAAACCGAAATAGAAGGAGGTAGTTGAAAATTACGTTTATACCTCAGTTTGCAAATATTATTTAAAAGAAAATGCAGAAAAAAAAATATTTTCCATATTTTTTTTAATCGATATTATATACATATATATATATATATATATATAATAGTTCCTAGGCAAAGCTTTAAAAATGTACATGAAAATAGTGAAAGTAGTTTGAAGCATGAATTTCTTTTTATTTTTTTAATACTAATTTTTATTTTAATTGACTTTTTACTTTATTATTAGAAGTATAGATTTGTTGCTAGTATATATATATATATATATAATATATAACTGCTGGGCCAGGCCAATAGCAAAATGTTGAAAAGCAAGTACAGTGTGTTAAAGTATATTAGAATTGCGTGCAATTTGTTATTGGTCTGGCCTAACAATATTTTCTTTTAATTTCAAATTATAATTTTTTATTTTTATTTTCATTTTCTTTTTCTGCTTTTTCTTTTTTTCTTCTTTTTGTTGTCTGTCATTTATATGTTTTCTTTTTTTTTTTTTTTTTAATTTGCTTTATATATACACTGTACATATGTGTGTATGAATGTATGCGACTAATGTACATAATATACGAAAGTGAAATAAAGCTAGTTATAAAAATTAGTAC
Organism: Zygothrica quintamaculata; assembly: GCA_037044455.1. NCBI lineage: Eukaryota > Metazoa > Arthropoda > Insecta > Diptera > Drosophilidae > Zygothrica > Zygothrica quintamaculata. Next base: position 8,344 of record JBAMBS010000348.1, on the reverse strand, counting down.
ATGCAATTTAACATTAACCAAACATGCAGACATTTAAAATTATAAAGCCCAACTTAAAATTATATAATTAAATAAAAAATATACATAAAAATAAAAACAGAAAATTAAATATATATAAAAAATGTATGTACAACATATTAATTATATAGATATATATATACATAACATGCATTTGGTTGGAAAGAAGGTTCATGCACATGCGCTCAGGTAGGTAGCAAAGTTTTTAAGCAAAAGCAAAAAGCAAAGTTATCATAAGTAAAGCATAAAACGTAACTGTAAATTATTTTTTATATTTTTTTTCATTTTTTTTTTTTATAACTGTCATTGCGAGTTGTTATATAGACATATATACTATTCATATATATGATAAATATTGTTAACTATAAGAACTGAAAGAAAAGTAAGTTAAAGAAAAAAAATGTTTGAGAAAATGCTGTAGAAACTGCTAGCTAAGCAGATTTGCCTGATTGGACATGAAACTATATATATATATATATAAACATATGGATATATGAATATATATGTTTATATATTGAGAAATATATATAGTAATAGTTGAATAATTTTTTTTGGGTGTATAAGCACAAGTTTAGCTTTGAATATTTATTTCTGTTTTATTTTTTTTTTTAATCGCAAAACTTACCAAAAACGAAAAATGAAGTTAAGAAGCACTTAACGGCTATTTGTATACCTTTTTTGTACTAAATTATTGTTGTTGTTGTTGTAGTTGTTATAAAGTTATTTGAATATTTGGTTATAGGAATATTTATACAGTTGATTTAAAGCGGGAGCATTAGGCAAAATGAGACAGTTTGAGAGAGAGAGAGAGAGGTAGATACAGTGTAGAAAGGAATATAGAGAGGAGTTAATAGGAGAAAGCAATATATAGAGAGCGAGAATGAGAGAGAAAGAGAGAAAGAGTGTGTGTAGAACTACAACAATACAATTCAAATGCTGTTGGAAGATCAACGCTGAGACAGAGGCAGCGACAGTCATAGTTATACAGAGAGAGAGAGAGAGAGTGAGTGACAGACAGAGAGAGACAGTTTATAGGTACCTAAGCATAGGTACATGTAAACTTTAGGTACATAGGTATGCAGTTTCATATGTACATATAGGTACAAAGACTACATATAGGTACATATAGGTACGTACTTAGGGTAGCAACTGTGATGGCATAGTATGTACCCAATTTTCTTATGGGTACCAACGCGCAGACAGCAACAAGAAACGAGTAAAGGTACAAAGAGTAGAGCTAACGAGTAGACAGACAGAGTGAGAGACAGAGTGAGAGAGAGAGAGAGAGAGAGAGTACTTACTTAGGTACACTATCAGCTTTATATATGTATATTGCTGATATGGTACATAGGGTACAGTTGCATTGTATACAGTAAAGTAAAGTGGAATGGAGTCAAAAGGATAAGGAATTGATAGACAGCATTGATATATAGGTATATATAACACAACCCCCGATTTACAGACGGAGGTACGAGTAAAGTTAAAGATTGTTGAACAGGCATACTAAAGCTAAAGATCGGGGAGATTCAGTTAAGATTAGTTATAGATAAAGCTTTTTATATCCTTTATATATAAAATTAGAATTAAATTAGAATTCCTTTATATATATATATTTCAAATATATATATCTATAATTGTTATATTATTGTAAATTGGTGCTCGTATGTATGTATATATGTATGTATGTAATTTTATACAGATGTTAGTAAACATATATATATAAATTTAGATATATATGTGTAAGTATATACATATGTACATACGCTATATACGAGACTGAAAGATCCTTTTGTGCTCGCTACATTTAGTATTAAAAAAAATAGTATAGAACCAACTACTATTTGTGTAATTATATATATATATGTTGATATATATATTAGCTATAGTTATTTTAGCTTATAAGTATATATGTGATGTATGTATGATTTTGCTATGATGTACAGATGTATGAATGTCAGATGTAAGCATGTAAATATTGTATAGACTTTTGGCCATAAACTTTTATAGATAGATTTCATTTCGATTATAGATAATAATTACGCTAATTAAGTATATGTTAAGAGTAGAGGAGAGAGAGAGAGAGAGGGAGCGAGAGAAAGAGAGAGACAGAAAGAGATAGAAAGAGTTACTGAAGTATGTATGTATATGCAGTGTATGTATGTATATAGAGTGTTTAAAGTAAGCAGACCACGAAAACTTCTGCTGAAATGAATGCCTTATTATCCAGAGAGATAGAGAGAGAAAGGCAGTTAATAGAGAGAGTTATAGTTGTGTGAGTGTGTTAAGAAAGTGCGTAAGTAGTTTAGAGACTTCCTAGACGAAATCAAGTGTAATACTTTACAGTTTGTTCTTTATACAGAGAAAATTTACTATTATTAATATTATTATTAATATTTTGATAGCTACAGCAGGAGCGAGAGGCGAGACTTTTAACGCGTGAGCAGGCATACATACTTATTGGTATATATGTATATATATATGAGAGAGATTGTGTGTGTGTGTGATAGTTGTATATAGTTAGAAAGAGACAGAGATAGTAGTAGCGATAGCATTTGTAGCAGCATTTTTAACTACAATTTTTATATAAATATATATATATATATTTGTTTTTATATGAACATTTTGTACAATATCGATTTATTTATATCGATGAATAGTCTCTACATATGAATGTATAATATAGAGAGTAAAATTATGTGTGTGTGTGAGAGAGAGAGAGAGAGCTATATATAATAATATATATATTGTGTTTAGTGAGATTTTTATACAGAGATAGTTAACAGGGAGCGTGGAGTAGCGGGTAAGAACTTTATATTATAACTTTCTACAGGCTATGCATAGCATATATGAGAGTGAGAGAGAGAGAGAGGGGGGTACAAAAGAGATACAGAGAGATAGAGAGAGAGTGTGTGAGTTAGCTAGATAGAGAGAGATAGAGAGAGAGAGAGAGATAGAGTTAAGCTTAGTTCATGAGAGACAGAGAGCATGTTTTTATATACTAACTACGTAACTTCTCATTGTCTTTTTAAGTGTAATTTTTTAATATTATTTATATATTTTTTTTTTTTGCTACCAATGAAGTTTTAAGAGATTTTTGTGCTAACCTTTAGCAAGCGCGTGAAGTTGGTACATTGAGTGATTTAATTATAGTAGGTAACGGTAACGGTAAGGTACCATTTAGCATATGTTTACCCGTTGGCCTAGTATAGTTAGTTTGTGTACCAAATTAAAGTTGTAGCTGTGTGACGCACTGGACGTTGGTATTTGAAGTCAAAAGGAACTCGGCTCACATCTCTCCATTATAAATATACATTTTTTTTCATTTATTTTTTTTTTTCTTTTCTAAATTTTCATTGCAATTTATAGTTTTCTTTTCAATTTGAGGATTTCTCTTCCATTATGGTACAATTATTCTTTTTATATGTGGAGCTTTCAATGGTATTCTTGTAGTTGTAGTTGTTGTTGTAGTAGATGTTGTTGTTGTTGATGTTGTAGTAGTTGTTGTTATCGCTTGTAATGAGCAACAATTTATAACACTAAAACACAAGTTGATCGACAGGCAATTGGCAATTGTTTATAACTATTCATTGTTATATATTTATATATAATATATATATAATTAATTTATAATTTATTATTATTTATATTTGTTTAATATATATATATTTTTTTATATAATTTTTGTTTTTATTTATAATTAATATTTTTTTGTTTTGATTTAAATAGCGTTTATCTATGTATATTTATATCTAAAAGTTGAATGTTTTGTTCAGTTTTCATTTTGTTCTGTGTAAAGTCAAAGTCAGTTAGAGAAATTTTTACGAGGTAATTAAGGTTCTTTTTTTAGTTTTTAAGTTCTTAGTATTTTTTTTTTATTTGATTTTTTATTTATGTTTTATATAGAAAGGCAACTTGTGCAACGTTGTTAACTACGTTGTGGAATGGAAAATCAATTGGAAAATTTATTTTAGTTTTTTCTTCGTTTCATTTTTGTTTTCTTTTTTTTTTCTTTCTCTTCAATATATAAAAAACAATAAACAATAAATTGTAAAATTGACTACAAGTACGTTGTATGAGGTATAAAGAAGGCCACAGAGTATAAAAAACAGTTGCAATATACAATGTATAGTATAGTATATATAGTTTAAGATTTATATATATATATATATATATATATATATATATATATGTATATATATATATATATATGTATATTTAGTGTAAATGGTCCATAAGCATAACATGAGTCAGCAAGTCAGCGTTGGGTCAACATTTTTGATGTAAAAAGGAATTCTAAAGTGTTAATTATTATAATTATTATTATTATGTATACCTAAGAGCTAATGTCTTTTAACGTTTCACATATGTATATATGTATAGCTAAATATGTATGTATTAATGTATGTATGTATGCATGTAAGTATGTAAACTTGTTGTATGTAAAAGTATGTATCACTACAGAATGGCATTGCTTTAAGTTTTTAGTTTAAATTTTAAGTTTTGTCTTTCTTTTTATGCATTTCATTTCGTTCTTTTTTGTTTTCTTTCTCTTTAATGTTTAAGTTAAAATTTAGTTTTAAGTTTAAGTTTTGTCTCAGTTGTAGTAGTAGTAGTAGTAGTAGTAGTAGTTAAAGTAACTAATTGCTAGAAGTTTTACATGTAGTATTGTTATATGTTATATGATTATGATTGCTTTGATGTTGCTGTTGTTGCTGTTGTATATAATAATCATATAATGTCATTATTTGTCTTTCTTGTAAGGAATTTGTATACTGTTCATTTTGTAATTTATGCATATAATTATAATTATAATTATAATTTGTATGCGTATTCGTATTTGTATTTGTATTTGTATTTATTGTGGTTAGAGTTGTCATGGTTGTTGATGTTGTCAGTGTTGTTTGTGCTGCTATTGCTGGCATTGGCAAGTAATCGTCTAGATGTATATCATCTATTATATTTATATGATCGCTATTAATATATTTATTATAATTATTTATCATATGATTTGTATTTTTATTATTATACTGTTGTTGTTGTTGTTGTTGTTGCTGTTGTTGCATTTGTGGCTGTTGCATTTGCTGTTGATATTTTATTAATTGATTTTTTGTCATGGTTTTTTTAGCAGCTTGTACTACATTATTGAAGCCAGACAAATGCGTTAAATCTCAGATTGATGAATTAAATTGATTATATAATTTAATATCCTTCATTTCCATTTCACCTGGTCGACTCTTATGATAGGTATAAATGTGCGTCATTAAAGAATTACGCGAGCAATAAACACGCTCACAGATGGCACAACGATATTCCTCTTGACGTACGGCATGTTTATCGGCAATGTGTCGCTTAAGGGAGGCTTTCGAGCAGAGAAGCTTACCGCATAGTTGGCATGAGAAGAGTTTCTTGGGTGAATTTCCTGTAAATTGGTTTTGGATTTCATTTTCTTAATTCAGATTTTTAAGTTTTTAAATTTCATTTTTATTTTGTTGTTTTGCTATGTTTTCTATTAATATTTTTTTTTTTTGCTTTTTTTTTTTTTTTGATATTTTATTTAGGTTGTAGTAGTAGTGGTAGTGGTAGTAGTAGTAGTACTTATATACGTTTCATCTATAGATATTATGTTTAAGATAATTATAATGATAATCACTTAAGATATTAATGGGTATAACAGACTTTTAAGAGTCTGTTTTTTTGGGTATGGGGCTAGTAGGGGTCGTTCGGGGCATGGGGGCATAGGGCAAGGGTATAGAGGTCGGCTCATGTGTATAAGTGTATATGTTATGTATGCTGCTTATATATAAATATATTATAACTACACACACACATACACACACACACACACACACGTACAGACACACTTTATATATGTATGTGTGTGTCAGTGTATATAACAAACCTTTTTTAACAAAAAAAAAGGGTTTTAAAACACTGAAAAAAGGTAAATATTTATATGTGTGTGTGTGTGTTTGCGTGTGTGTGTGTGGGTGCGTGTGTAAAGAAAGTAAACTGTAATAAATGGCACAGATAACACAGATAATTAAAAAGTATAATTAATAATTATTAAGTATAACAGTAGTACACAGTATAACAGTATAACACTTTAAACGTTATAACAACACTCAATATGTACCTCAATATGAATATATATTAAACTTGGCCAGCAGCAATTAACCCTTTACATATGTTTGATTGTAATTGTAATTGTAATTTTTTTTTGTGTGTTGATTTATCGATTATATTTGCAAAACTATCGATTAGCAGGCGCGCTTTGTGTGCTGTTATATATCTATATATATATATATATATATATATATATATATATATATATATGGCGTGTATATGACATCAAAATGGTATATGATATATGTTTTGTTATGTATATGTTTATGTATATGTGTATATATAGTAGTGGTGGTGGTAGTTACTGTAGTAGTAGTGGTGGTAGTAGTAACTGTAACTGTAGAGTGTAGCACTAGTTGTTTTAGTTATAATAGTAGAAACAATTATCTGCAAAGTTTTAGATCGTTAGTCGATTTACGGTATTCAAAATACGATATTCATTATGCAAGAAACGATATTCGATATATGATATAGGGTGTACGATATACGGCATTCGTTATATGATATCAGAGAAACGATATTCAATATACGATATTTAATATGATATATTAAATATACGTTATTCAATATAATATATTTGACGATATTCAAAGTACGATATACGATATACGATATTCAATACACCATAAACGATATTCGTATTATCATATACCATATACGATTTTCGTTATATATATGCCTTATTTAACATACAATCTTCAATATACGATATACGCAATATTCGATTTACCATATACAATATACCATATACCATATACGATACATACGCTATGCGGTATTTGATATACGATATTCGGCATACGCTATACAATATACGATATTCGATACTCGATTTACGATATGCGATTTATAATATACGATATACGATATACTTATAAATAGAATAAACCAAAAGCAACTCAACGAGTTTTGCCAATTTGCAGCTAGTTTGCTGTGGGTGTCAGTAGCCTTTGAGCCCCACAAACAGTTTGATGTAACAGCGAGGTACACATACATACATATACATATGATTTCATACAACTATATATATATGTATATATGTATATGGTTGTTAACGAGCGTTTAACGGTTAGTATATTAAAATATATTGAACTAACTTATTTTGCGCTATGTTTTTGGAGCCCTAAACACAGCACCAGAAGAAAACTATATTTGATAGTATTTAGGGTATGTTAACAGTAAGGTTTTAAGATGGGTTTTAAAAGGGTTTTGATGTAATCAGTTTAATGATGATTTAATATAAATAAATATATACACACACAATTTGTACCGCACAATTCAAATTGACAAAGCGAACAACGAAACGGGTCAAGCAGGCAGCATGAGACAAGATTTTGGACCTAAAATGGTGTGGCAATAGAGCAGTAGATGGGAAGGAGTAGAATAAGAGTTGAATATGAAAATAATAATAACTAAAACTAGTATATATTAATACCCCAGTAGCAGTAGCACTAGTAGATAGTTAGCAATTGAATTTGTATCCTTGTGGTTGTTGGCCAGCATTAAATGAAAAGTTCAGTTCTTAGCAGGGATAACATCAATGTTGTTGTTTTTTTTATATGTACATACATTTAATATTTATTTAAATAATAACACAATTTTTGTTGTTTTCTTTTATTATTTATGAAAATAATTTCATTTTGCTTATCTTTTCTTTTTTTCGTTTCCTTTTTTTATATACTATTTATGAATGCTTCTGTTCGTTTTTTGTATATTTTTCCTTTTTTTTTTGCTTGATTAAAGAATTTTTTTTTTAAGGTTTTCTTTTTTTCTCTTTTTGCTTAATTTTGTCTAGTTGACATTTACATGAATTTTTTTTTTTTTGTTTCATACATATATATATATATATTTTATATTTGGAATTAAGTATATTCAATATGTTTTTTTTCTGTTTTCTGTTTTTGTTTTATTAAACTTTTGTTTCCTTTATATACACGCGGAAGTTGTCGAATGAAATCATAAAGAAAAACAAAAACAAAAAATGAAAAATGAAAAACCAATAAAAAATTTCAACTAAATAATTTCTATTGAATTAAAATTTTTGTATTTGTTTAGGAAATATGCAAAAAAAAAGAAAAAAAGTTAAGTGTGTGTTACTATTATTATTTTTTATTGATATTGTTTTTTTTTTACTTTTATTTTGTCTTTTTTTTTTTTAATAAATATTTCTATGTTGTATTTATGGCTTATCTTTGATTTGGCA